>JABMDO010001985.1:0-10026 GCA_014851415.1 Cnaphalocrocis medinalis
AGTCGTCGGGAAGTACCACGTGTCAGATCTGCGACGTTACCATGGCAGGGATAGTGAATGTCCGGAGCCGGTAGCTCCTAGGCGTCGCCGGGGCCGTCCTCGGAAGGAGTGTTGTTAGGCGCTCGGGTTACCTTTATTCTTTTGTTTTTTTGACCTTCGTGATGTTCTCTCTTGGTCAAAAGGGGGAGTATGTAGCGCGCCGATAGTACTTATTCCTCGCTCCCACTCGTACGGTCCCCCGCCCCGCCTCACCTGTAACCCGCCTGCGTGCGGGGAGGCCGCCGCGTCCGCATCTTGTCGCCAGTGAGCCGAGAGCGTCCTGCGAGACGCGCGTACATACCTCATCGGCCGCCGACGCACGCGCCGCTAGCGTACCACGCCCTGTTGTAATTAGTCTTAGGTTCGAACTTACCTTAACTGTGTTGCGTTGTGTACCTGTGTGTGTGACTGAATACACGTTTCTAATGATAAACAGTCGTATCATTTACGTGAACGTTACAATATTAAATTTAGTTAAATATTATTTTTAAAAAATTAATTAAAAATAGTCTGTCCAGGATTTTTAGCAAACCTATTTTAATATATTTTCTAGTATATAAAATTTTGTCATAAAGGATATTTCATTCGATTATCAGCCCGGTGAAGGTCGATGTTCTACGGATCTTAGACTATAATAATTTTCTTTGAGAGGGAAGCAATCTGCACGGGCAGGCGGATCAAGTGAGCATTGCTGCTTATGTCGCATTATCGCTATATTTTATTTATAATATTTATTAAGAGATAAATTCTAATAAAAACGACGAGGCTTCTAGGTAATCCAAAAAGATTAAGAATCTGGTATTGGTAGAATTTGGAACGAATAGCCGAATCAATTCCTGAAACGAGATCAGGACATGCCACTAGTGTTATATACACCTACAATCTAAAGAGGTAAATTCTATAGACAATGACAAGGCTAACAGGTAAACTGAAAAGGCGAAACACTTACGCGATGCAATAACACTCAGTGGCGTATATTGTATCTATTGATGGAACTAATAAATTTCGGAACTAACTAAGTGAGAGCGGTCCAATTGATTTTTAAATTAATTAAGAAGCCTTTCCGGTTGATAGAAATGCTCTAAAAGGCACATGTTTCCCCACACCCAATAAAACTGACAACAACAAATACCGAATAAATCTGTACCGGTAAATCGCAAAAACCACATAATACAAATCTGGCGACCCATTTACAAATTCAGGTGCAAATTGAATCACCGTTCGCGCCGATGCGCGTGCGCGGCCCTGGCGCGGGGACCGCCGAAACGTGATCATCCCGCTCTGTCGACCTTTACGCTTCGGTAATGTCTATCCGTTTAATATCAGGGTGCCTGTACTCGTGCGATCGACATAGATCACGAATTCGAAATGTATTTGTGCATTGAAATCTCTAACTCGACTTCATTACTGCAAACTTAAATGTAGTTCCTGGTGGTTTATTACGCAGTCTTGTCTAGTTTCATTAGATCAAATAGGTTTCACTTATACGTAGACTAATAGGGGAATGAATGAATTAGTATAATGAAAAGTAATTTAAGAATGACCTTTCTTAAGCACAATAAATAAGTTTTTATTTATTACCATAGTTTTCCTTTTAAAGTTGTTATAATTATTATTTTCTGTGTTACCCTACCGCAAATTTTATTACAAAGGGTTAGCGATTGTTCAGATCTGAGCAGTGATATCCTAAATGTCAAGGCTGGGTCTACACCCGACCCCACAGGTGAGCGCAGCATAAAAAAATATATAAACCCTAATCAAGATGCAGTAAGGGCTAAGACCTTAAGGATACCAATCAAAATAGAAATATGAAATCATTTGCTCCTGAATAAAGGTTAAAAATAGCAGATGTTTAATTTCGCGTGTGAAAATTAGACCAGCCTAGACCAGATTAGAATAGAACTTAAATATAATTGCATCTATCCTCTCAGGCAGTAACTTGTATGATATACTGCCCTTAGCGCTTGTACCACTTGGCTAAGAACCGCATATGATTACTCCTGTGACACATCGTAAAGAGGGAAATTAATATGACTAGGTATCTCAGAGCTTCCAGAGAAGTCGTGTAGTTTATTATGTTCATTCAAAATGTTGATAAGCTTAGTGCGTCCGTTTCATCTCTGTATCAGAGTATGTTTCACATTTATATTTGTAGGTGGAATGCAATTACATATAGCAAGTGGCCTATCTGTTTTTAACCGATACACAGATCGCCAGCCTTTGATCCTTACTGCTAGAACAGGGCTTACCGTCACCTTTTAGCCCGAAATGAATCTCGATCAATTTCATCGGTCAAGGGGAGAGAAAGAAAAAACGAAAATACATTGACCATCACGAAATTCACAGCACAGAAAACAGAAGGAGAGGGAGGTGAGATAACTTGTATGACAGTGAAAAGTATGTAGGTATGAAGATTCACGGCAAGGGCATTTGAAGAACCCCACTGACCAGATGAGCAGGTGAAACGAACATACCAGTAGGAAAGGCCTAAGGGGCCGGACGTTACGACCGATGTCAAGACTGGTATAGCCAACATAGTAGTATAGTGGCACATAGTTTATGAATACAGAAAGAGGCCTATACCCCGCATTAGTATTCATGGATAATGACGAAATACGTTACATCATTGGTTTCATCATCTATCTATTCAGGTTTCTTCATGACAATTGATTAATTAATTCAAATACATTAATTAGAATCTACGCTCGTTAAGATACCTCAAACGTCTACTTAAAAAATGCATAAACACGCATCGGAACAAAGCAGCGGAAAGAGGCCTGCCTTTACGACGAGTTTTACAAGGCGTGTAGGGTATCCAGGTTTTATAATCGAAATGCCGGACAGATCGACGGTCCCTACGTATAAACAGACATGTCCAAAATGGCAAAAAAATATTATTGCATAAATGGCTTCGGATTGCCTTTACGCTCATATCCATATAAGATTTTTTTCAAAATATCATAAGGTTAGCTCAGTATACAAATCGTATAAAAGGACAAGTATAATCATCTAGTCAAAAGTGGGCCGTAGACACAGTTATGTAATACATGTCGTCAAATACTTCGTTTGAAACCTAACCTGTAAAGGTGAGAGAACGAATTAAAAGCGGTCATGTCAGACATGTCCGTTTATACTGCAAACATTTACCTGGCCCCCATCATCTAAAGTCGAGTTGGACGCAAAGAGTTTGCCCAGAAAGTCGGCTTTCTCTTTTGCGCCATGGGCCAACGAATCTTTTCCCGTGCGCAAAGGAGGAAAAGACGGCTTGCAGAAATTACCTTCGATTGCTTTGGCGAGAGGCCAGAACGCACGTGTTCCCGAAGGAACGTTCAAGTCTCTCGCCAATTCTACCGATGTGCACCGACTTCGCTCTTGCAATGTCTCTTTTGAAGGACCTGGAAGCGAAGTTGTACTTCTTTTTGAGCGCGCTGGTATTTTCATCCCCCGTCGCCACCGCATCAGCCCAGGCTTGGTAAGCTTCCTGCTTCTTACAAGAAGCTTTTCTGGAAGATGAACCAAACCAGGGCCGAAATCTACCACCGATAGGAACCACAGACGACGGAATGAAAAGTTCCATTCCCTGCAGGACCACATCGGTAACAGAGTCAGCAACGACGCTGGGATCATCCGGCATGAAGCACACCTGCCTCCAAGGGTATGATGCAAAAAAAGACCGCATTCCATCCCAATCTGCTGACCTATAGTGCCATACACGGCGCCCGCGTGCTTTCCGCGGTCGAGCCAAGTCTATGAGTGGCACTTTACTACGGACAAGGCAATGGTCCGAGGAGCCCAGTGGAGCAACAACGGATACGTTGTAGCCGTCCGAGTGAGAGGTCAACAGAAGGTCCAACAGTGAAAGCATGGCCTTCCACATCTGGAATTCGTGTGGGCGTGGTAACCAGTTGTGTCAGTCCGTTTGCAAGAGCGAAGTCGTAAACAGATCGACCTGCGTAATCAGTTTTACTGGACATGAGCCATTCGGCGTGGTGGGCATTGAACTCGCCAAGGAGGATGATTTCCGCAGAGGGGATCTGCTGCTGCACAATGTCCGAAGCCATTGGATGCGCTCAAAGAGTCGGTCATTTCGGTGTCACCGCTATGGGACCTGTAAAGGCACGCATAAACGCGAGGGTGGTCGTCGCTGTCTACACGGAGCCATAAGATAGATAGGTCCCGACCTTCAAGATTGCTGAGGCGACGAGAGCTGATATCGTCTCTGACGTACACACACACTCCAGCCCTAGGTAAAAGGAATGTTCTAATCCATACCCAGGGTAACCCAAATAAAAGAGTATAATAGGTATTTAAGTTGATATTATTCAGCTAATAAAGCTAAGTAAATTAAGATAATTAAGCTACAATGGTGATTTTGACTGTGATTTCTAATGGAAATTAGTTCCTATTTCAGAAAAATAACTTTAAAAAAATACATAAATATTGTTAAGAAGATAACTTATGTAACAATATATCGTTTGATTAAAACTTGTTTTATTCATATACCCAATATTATAACAAAATCTTGGTTTTATTTAATGACATGTCTTTTTATACTTGCAGTAAGTAGGCCTACGCTTATTTAGTTTGTACCACGTATAAAAAGACATGTTACTATTAATGCATTCTGATCTTAACATATAACTGTAAATAGATGTTTACGGATTGCTTTGAAAATTAAGTCATAATTACACATTCTCGTAAAAAAAAATTTAAATTCCTATTGAAAACCACCATTTGTTATTCCCGCTGTATAAACAGGCATCTTAGATTTGTCCGACTTGACTTTTTTTAAATGACAGCGTAGAAACAGTTAACTCGTAGTTTTATTGGGAAATTGTGATAAAAATACATATGTTTCAATACTGCTAAAAGCGTTCTAATGCTAATAAAATATTAGTGAAAAGATATATTAATAATTTTGATTACATTTTTTTTCAGAGCAAAATGAACCTTAATTCCGCTCTCCTGTAAACCTACGTTTTTGACATGTCCGTTTATACGTAGGGACCGTCGAGATGTTCCAATTTAGTGGGACATTTGTATCGACCAGCCAGGCTAAAATACGTACCACAAGATAATTTTGTCGACACTCGTAATTGCGTCGGCGCAAGTTGCTTCTCGCTCACCTGACTGAGCGATGAGCGGGATAGAAGGATGTGCTCTCGCGAACGAGAGTCGACAAAATTTTGTCGCAATGCGCATCTTAGCCCGACAGGTTTCGTTTTTTCATATTAAAATGAACCAAACAAACATTTCAATTAATCAAGCGAGTTTATTATTCTATACGATATTGTCATGAGTTTTCATAATGAAAGGGCTTCCACACAGACGGAGTATACGGACAACAATGTGATGTTATAAGGTTTCCGTTTTTTCAATTGTGGTTCGGAACCCTTAAAATAAGTCTAGTCGTTCGTGAATTCACAACATTAATTAATTAAGTAGGATGCACAAATAGACGTATCGAAAAGCTAACCAGTCGATGTCTGGCTTCACCTGAACGTCTGGCGATCCTATTTACGACGGTTTAGCAGCGCGAATACTTTGTTTCGCGCGCGCCGGTTGCGAAAGGTTTACGGGGCCGTTCCGCAAACCGAGTTAGCAGATTACCCGCTCATTGAGTAATGCAGGATTATGTCCGAGAGTTACCTAAAGGTTATTTCTTCACTTATTATTGTTTTTGGTTCATGTTTATTGCATTACTGTGAAATTAAAACAGGTTTCAACGAATTGAGGTCGTCCTGATCATGGAGATTGGAGGTAAATTAAGTAATTATACTTAAAGCATTTATGTATTATAAAAAAAACTCAAAAGAAATGCCCTCATCATGAAGATTCTCCATTTTTTTATTATAGTCATAAAACCCAAAACCTTTAAAGACAAAACAATTCATTTACTATTGTCTGCTGTCTGCGCTTAGAATGTTGAATACATAATCCATCTTTGACTTTATGAAATCAGTTTCATAAGAAAAAAAAGCTTTTACATGTGCCGATTACAAGGTCTACTTAAATAACAAAAAAAAAGACTACATTATTTTATAGGTTTGAATCATCGTCTGCCTTCATTGTGCCCCAATAATAACAAGAAATGAGTAGCGATGTCATACCGCTCGGGCTTGCAATGTTTTGTACCCCGATCTTAAAATCACAGCTTAGTTTGATCTTTAAACGTAATCGGCGTAATGAGGCCACGCATCAATTGCCCGTAAACTTCACCCCAACGGCGCGCAAGCGCAAGCGGTGCGGACTTGTGAGACGTATTCGTGTCTAATCAGAGTGTTGTCCTTTTTACAGCGTGTTTATTTGGGCATTGAGTATTTTTGTGGCTTTTTACATACTCGAATCGAGACTGCGTGCGTGCCTGATTCACTTAATTTAACCTTTGCATATATGTAAGTATGTAACCAAATCATGTTCTCCGCCGATATTTCGGTTACGGCGTGGCCGCCGAAACCGAAAAATCTCAACGATCGGCGGAGTATGCATAGCATTCATTTTTATAGTGCCAACTTTTAAATACACTATTGCATTATTGATAGGCAACTAGGATGACAAACGCTGAATCAACGGCTTAACTATTGTACTATTCTAAACTTCAAAGTTTATTGCACCAGGGTTCGTTTATCTATTTACTACGGCCGCCCCGACTTCGTCCGCGTGGAAAAGTAACTTTTACCCCCCTTTAACCCCTTACAACCCCCTTAATATAGCCTATAGCCTCCTCGATAAATGGACTATCCAACAAAAAAGAATTTCAAATCGCACCAGTATTTCGGAGATTAGCGCGTTCAAACAAACAAACAAACAAACAAAACTCTTCAGCTTTATTATTAGTATAGATTTAATTATAATGCAATGTAGCGAATGTGAACAATCGTGTGTAGGCGAGTACCAATGTTAGGTGCTCAATCCACTATTGCATTTTAAGCAATTAGCGAATTATTCTTAACTTTCAACCCTTATTTCACCCCCTCACTGGTCGAAATTTCAAAAATAATAGAACACAAATGTTTAATTATATCTTATCATGTGATTAAATGTGAAGTTTCATGTATTACCTTTTAAATAAAGAAATCCCATACAAACTTTCAACCCTTATTTCATCCCCTCACTGGTAGAAATTTCAAAAACGCTAGAACAATGTTTAATTATATCTTGTTAAGTGCCCAAATAAAAGATTCATGGTTTTATCTTTTAAAATTAAGAAATCCCATACAACTTTCAACCCTTATTTCACCCCCTCATGGTCGAAATTTCAAAAACGCTAGAACAAATGTTAATTATATCTTGTTAAGTCCCAAATATAAAGTTTCATGGTTTTATCTTTTAAAATTAAGAAATCCCATACAAACTTTCTACCCTTATTTTCACCCTCTTCATCCCTATTTTTAACAATTAAAATAGCCTATGCTTTCCCTGGGTCTAAAGATTGTCTGTGCCAAATTTCTCAAAATCGGTTGTGAGTTTAAGCGGGAAAGCGTAGCAGACAGACAGACAGACAGACAGAGTTACTTTCGCATTTATAATATTAGTATGGAAGTATGGATGTAGCGAATGTGAACAATCGTGTGTAGGCGAGTACCAATGTTAGGTGCTCAATCCCCTATTGCATTTTAATGCAATTAGCGAATTATTCTTAACTTTCAACCTTATTTCACCCCCTCACTGGTCGAATTTCAAAAATAATAGAACAATGTTTAATTATATCTTATCATGTGATTAAAGTGAAGTTTCATGGTATTACCTTTTAAAATAAAGAAATCCCATACAAACTTTCAACCCTTATTTTCCCCCTCACTGGTAAAATTTCAAAAACGCTAGAACAATGTTTAATTATATCTTGTTAAGTTCCCAAATATAAAGATTCATGGTTTTATCTTTAAAATTAAGAAATCCCATACAACTTTCAACCCTTTTTCACCCCCCCACTGGTCGAAATTTCAAAAACGCTAGAACAATGTTTAATTATTCTTGTTAAGTGCCCAAATAAAGTTTCATGGTTTTATCTTTTAAAATTAAGAAATCCCATACAAACTTTCTACCCTTATTTTCACCCTCTTCATCCCTATTTTAACAATTAAAAAATAGCCTATGCCTTTCCTGGGTCTAAAGATTGTCTGTGCCACTTCATCAAAATCGGTTGTGAGGTTTTAAGCGGGAAAGCGTATCAGACAGACAGACAGACAGACAGACGACAGAGTTACTTTCGCATTTATAATATTAGTATGGAAGTATGGATGTAGCGAATGTGAACAATCGTGTGTAGGCGAGTACCATGTTAGTGCTCAATCCACTATTGCATTTTAATGCAATTAGCGAATTTATTCGTGGGTATGGTACCATATTAAGCACTTCGAAGCATTTCTGATATGTCCAAGGAATTCTTTGATTGATAAAGACACGCTTAATTATAATTATTATTGTTTTTTTATAGTCTAAAGAGTAGATACGACTAAGTTAATTCACAGGGTCCGAAGTTCGGTTAACCGTCATTTCCCAAAATGAATTTACAGATAAAAATCATTTATTTCCGGTGACTGGGATGTATCGAAAGCAGAAGACATGACAAAGTATAGTCTGACACACAAGTAGCTGTCCAGGTGTGACGATTATAAGATAACATTGATGGATTGCATTAGCGTCTCTATCGGTACTCCTATCTCAGCGCGCGTCGTATACTAAACAAACATACCTTCAAACACGTCACGCCTAATTGCGATAGTGATGTAATTTCGTACTGCAAAGTATGGTATCGTGATCGCCTTGTCTTGGCAATGCAATAAAAATATCTATGCTCGTCTTGCGTGAACATTTGCGTGTTGAGGCAGCCGCTGTGAAATAAATTATAATCAATATATACTACGCATTCTTACGTCGACGACATAAGATCCACTTTGTATTTTAGACCTTTCAACGTTGTCGCTCATCGTTATAGAAAATATCAGTAGAAAAGTTTAACAGTCTGCTCGAGTGTGAACAAACTGATATTTGAATAATTGATATGCACATTATCGTCGTCGTCGTCGAAATGATTCTTGTATTAAATTACAAGTCTATTTACTGATCAAGTCCATCAAATACATAAGAAAAAAATCATAGTCGATTCTATTAATGGTGGACGGGATAAACAAACTTGATAATGATCTTCTTTAGTATGATTTTTAGGATGACAAATTGAGGTGGTGTTGGCTGTCATGTAGTAAGTTTTTGCAAGATTTATTACCTATTTTTTTTGGTGTATGCTGTTACAACTATTCATAAATGTGATCTTTTATAGTTTCTCTAATTGTATCTTTTGTTGCTTAAGTGAATCTACTTTTAAATGAATGTTTGTTATCTCCTGCGGATCTCATCATTCCTGACACGATCTTGCAGGGAGATTCATATTGTTTAGCGTTTAGCAAACGGCTAGTTTAAGATTTCTAATAAAATCGAGTGGCCTATGTAACTCAAAATTCCTCATAAATTTCAATAAAAGAGTGCGATGAGTCATGAAGATTTTTGACTATGTTGAATTGTTCATATCAAAGCGTGAGAATTGCTCCCCTAATTTGATTGTAACGTTAACCCTTGTAACATATTTGGAGTTGGAGCCACTGGATATATTAACTGTGCTAGTAATATCTTCATAACTTGCGGTTTGCGGTTACCACCAATTAGCATGAAACCCATTGCCTTTACGATTCCGTTTGCGGACCGGCCTCGCGGGAAACATGTCAATCACGATTAATCAAGGCACTAATTGATTCAGTTTCGACATTTACGAGAGATTAAAGGACTGGAAATTGATTGGTCATATGGTGGAATTGTTTTGTTTCTGACAATTATTAATGCTATTGAGCTTCTAGGTATTGTGACCTAATTGGAATTGCTTCAGTAAATAACTAAGCATTTGTGAGGAGGTATTGGTTAGTGAATAATAAAGCAATGGATCTTAACCTTTTCAACATTGTAATACCTTTGATGATGACAACAGTTTTGACC
>JABMDO010001986.1:0-10052 GCA_014851415.1 Cnaphalocrocis medinalis
ATGTAGTAAGTTTTTGCAAGATTTATTACCTATTTTTTTTGGTGTTGCTGTTACAACTATTCATAAATGTGATCTTTTATAGTTTCTCTAATTGTATCTTTTGTTGCTTAAGTGAATCTACTTTTAAATGAATGTTTGTGTATCTCCTGCGGATCTCATCATTCCTGACACGATCTTGCAGGGAGATTCATATTGTTTAGCGTTTAGCAAACGGCTAAGTTTAAGATTTCTAATAAAATCGAGTGGCCTATGTAACGTCAAAATTCCTCATAAATTTCAATAAAGAGTGCGAATGAGTCATGAAGATTTTTGACTATGTTGAATTGTTCATACCAAAGCGTGAGAATTGCCTCACCCTAATTTGATTGTAACGTTAAACCCTTGTAACATATTTGGAGTTGGAGCCACTGGATATATGAACTGTGCTAGTAATATCTTCATAACTTGCGTTTGCGGTTACCACCAATTAGCATGAAACCCATTGCCTTTACGATTCCGTTTGCGGACCGGCCTCGGCGGGAAACATGTCAATTCACGATTATCAAGGCACTAATTGATTCAGTTTCGACATTTACGAGAGATTAAAGGACTGGAAATTGATTGGTCATATGGTGGAATTGTTTTCAGTTTCTGACAATTATTAATGCTATTGAGCTTCTAGGTATTGTGACCTAATTGGAATTGCTTCAGTAAATAACTAAGCATTTGTGAGGAGGTATTGGTTAGTGAATAATAAAGCATGGATCTTAACCTTTTCAACATTGTAGATACCTTTGATGATGACAACAGTTTTGACCCCATTTTTCTTTCGTTTTTTGCAATTTTTTTTACTTTTCTTTCTCTTAACAATATTTTTTCAAACACTGCTCCCAGCTAGAAAGAAACCCAAACGCTAAGTAGTGGATCTTAGAGACTTAGAGGTAAACTGGTGGCGATCGCTAAATGCAGACCGCTTTATGCGCTTTTCGAGGTACTAACACAATATCTTTTAGATAATAACGTTATTAAATCAATCTCATAAAAAATGCAGATACAAAAATGTACCTACACCATTTACATTTACATCGTTTTCCTCATATTTATAAAAAAATGTCTCTACCTCTCTTGGGAATACTACTTATTTGTAAATTCTTCACCAAGTCTTATATTATATACCAAAATCTAAGAACGTTTTAAAAATCACGTTCAAAAACGAACAACTCAAAAACTTATTTCCAGTCCCACACAACTTCCAACATTATGCATTGTAAAACGCCTTGTACTCGTAACCTCCGCATTTGTACTCATTTGTACCTCGACTACTATGTAAGTAGCTGGAAACGTTTCCGACGGCATGAATGGCCGGCATCAAACAACAGAGCGCCACAACTCAATCGACCCACATGCGAGGTTGGGAGGTCGCACCACACCGGATCAGATGCGTTGGAGACCGTGTAATGGATGAGCGAAGAGCGTGTAAGCATAGAAAAGCAAGATAAAAGCCCCCTTTAGCTTGTTAGATTTTGGCAACTAAATAAGCAAAACCAAAATCAGTGAAATTACCTCTTATGAGGGCTTCAGGATGACAACGACCTTAGTTTAACGGTGTATTTAGTAGCAATACAAAGGACATTTCAATGAAAAGTAGGAGAACTGGCCTCTTCATATTAGAGTGTAGTTTGCGGTTGCAAAAAAAATAGCAATTACGTGGAAAAGCTTAAGTTTTTTCTATTTAAATATAGATAGATATTATATATAGATGATCTAAAATACAGTATTTATAGACTTTGATGTCAATTTCGGAAGAATATGGACTTAAAATATCCAAATCAGATCTATTGACATTATCACTAGACACATTTGACAAATCTATTGACATTCTATGTATAACTGAGCATAATATGACGAATAATGACAAAAAACTACTAAAAATTCCCAATTATACAATTGCATCTAGTTTTTCAAGGAAAAACCGACGGGGAGGTTCGTGTATCTTAGTTAATAATCTGCTACAGTTTACTCCGATTAATGATGTTGAAAAGTACTGTGTGGAAGGGATATTAGAATGCTCAGGGGTTGAACTCACCGAACATAAACTTATTATTTTATGTATTTATAGGCCTCCAAGAACATGTCAAGAAGACATGAATAAATTCTTCACGACATTAAATTCTTTACTTGAGCGATATTGTTTCCGCAAAAAAAGAGTGGTAGTATGTGGTGACTTCAACATAAACATGCTTAATGATAATAAAGTGACGACTGAATTTTTGACTATTGGCAAATAATTATAATTTAAAAATAACAATAAATGAACCTACACGATTGACAAGTGGTACATGCATTGACAACATTTTGACAAATATCCGAGGTTTTGACACAAAAATAATTGAATTCGCTATCTCTGACCATACAGCGCAATTAATAACATGTCCAGTTCAATTTAAATGTGCTCTTAAATACTGGTACATTAATAAACGTGACTACAGTGCGGAAAATATGTACAAATTTAAACAATCCATTGAAGCCCTCAGCTTTAAAGAAGTGTTTACATGCGAGGAACCCAACACTGCATTCAATGAATTCTATGATGTATTTTGTCTTTTTACGACTTATGCTTCCCTGTAACACGTGTTAAAATATCTAATAGAAAGAGACCAAGCTGGATCACAAAGGGCATAAGACTATGCTGTAAACGTAAAAGGCAACTCTTATGGCAATGTCGTAGGAAAAATACCGATGATAACAGAAATAGGTATTTAAGTTTATCAGCTAGGCTTAACCGTATAATAAAACAGACTCAAAAGTTTCGAAATACGCAATATATAATTCAGCACCAAACAAAAGTAAAGCGACATGGAATGTTATAAGCAATAATAAATTTAAATCTCCTAAAGACAAATACAGTATATAGACGTAGACAATAAAAAAATCACTGATCCACTTGACATTGCTAATTTATTTAATAATTATTACATTAATCATATTATTACGACTAAATCAAATTCATCTGACATTAAAATTCAATTACCAAACAGACATACTTCTATTTTTATGACACCAACTGTACCTAATGATATTTATAAAATAATCTTAAATTTGAAAAATAGCAATAGTACAGGTTATGATGACATCTCAACAAAGATTTTAAAACATGTGGCCAATAAATTATCTCCAGTATTAAGCCATTTAATTAATTTATGTATGACCAATGGTGTTTTTTCCCGAGAAATTAAAAAAAACAATTATAATACCACTTTTCAAAAAGAACGACAGATCCGATATGGGTTGCTATCGACCAGTAGCTCTGATACCGGTTATATCTAAAATATTTGAACGCGTGATATATGACATCTTATATAAATACTTCGAAGATCATAATATATTTGCCCAAGAACAAGTTGGATTTAGGAAAAGAAAACAATAAATATGGCTATTTTTAATTTTCTTGATACAGTGTTAAACAATCTGGATAGTCGTAAGTTAACATGTGCCTTGTACATGGATTTATCCAAAGCATTTGACTGTGTGAACCACGATAAACTATTAAATAAACTATATGCCTATGGTGGGCGAGGGCTTACGCAAGATTTAATCAGATCATATCTCACAAATAGAGAACAAAAAACCAAAATAACTAGAATTTGTCCTACAACAAAAAATGAACTAGTGTATTATTCAGATTTTAAGAAAGTTGAATGTGGAGTACCTCAGGGAAGTTGTATTAGGACCGTTGCTTTTATAATTTATAAAACGATCTCCCTAGGGTAACAAAACATAAGACGGTACTATTTGCTGACGATAGTACTATAATATTATCAGGTAGGAATAATCATGACCTTATACGTAATTTAAATGACGCTCTAAATGACATAATAACTTGGTTGACATCTAATAATTTAAAAATTAATTTATCAAAAACACATATAATGACATTCAATATAAAAAATAATTCTAATTTAGATTTGAACATTTATTATGCACAACAAAAAAATCGAAAAAGTAAATACTACAAAATTTTTAGGAATAAATATTGACCAAAACTTGAATTGGAAAACACACGTCGATACGTTATGTTCAAAACTTGCCCAATTCTCATATGCTCTATACATGCTGTCGAGAGTAGCGGATATACCAGCACTTTTAACAGCCTATCATGGTTACGTCGCGTCAACGTTACAATATGGCATTATATTTTGGGGCAACACAACCGGAAAAGAATTTGCTTTTAAAGCACAAAAAAAAATGTTTGAGGTCGATGTTTAACTTAAAAAGGACAGTTAGCTGTAAACCATACTTTATCAAATGGAACATTTTATCTCTGCCTTGCCTATACATTTATAATGTAATTTTGTTTGTTAGGAGTAATATTGATAAATTTAAAAACCATTTAAGTAAAAGGCACAACTACAAACTATGCATACCAACAAACAGAACAGCTATACTTAACAACAGTGTTTTTTGCATGGCACCTCGGTTATACAATAATTTGCATAGATCCATAATTGAAATTGAAGATGATAATTTATTCAAAAAAACTGTAAAATTGTTTTTGTTACAAAAGTGCTATTACAGTGTGGTCGAGTACTTAAACGACAAACCTCTATGAGATGCCTATTTTATTTAATGTAAAAATTAATAATGATAATTAATAATAATGTAATTAATGACATGGCTTGCTAATAATCATACTGACATTTATAATTTTAATTCTTAATCATCATTTTAATCAGTTATTATGGAATGTACTTTTAACAATACCTACTATCAAAATTTGCATGCCCTTGCTAGGCCTAATATAGTGAAACACTTTTAATCTTAAGACCTTTATGTACCTACCTATATTATGCAAATAAATTATTTGATTTGATTTAAAATTGCCATAGTAATGTCATCCTGATGAGAAACCCACTTGAATATAATTCGTTACCCCTAAACAAACGTGAATAAGTACAAGAGTTCATTGAACACTCATAGAGCGCAGACAGCAGGGTCCCTAACATAACATAGAACCATGTGCTATAAAACCAATCTGCACTATCAATTCAACAAAATATTTATTTACAATTAAAAATCGCTCGAGTTTATGCCTTGCACCATTCATTGCTTTAGCAGGACACAAGGTCAACGCTTGCATTCGTCGGCACATAGCGTGGCTTTATTAAATCCCAGCTGTTCCACTTACGAGGAAAATGAGCATCCAGAGCAAAATGCATCTACAGCAAAATACTAAAACAGTCTTAAACCAAAGTATCGTCAGATATTTTGAAAGAGAGTAGATCTTATTGTGGGGACATAAGGGTTAGTAACAGTAACAGTTGCATTGACTTTTGTTGCTGGACTTACGTTGCTTTGACGACGGAAAATTCTGGTTTAAAATCTGCAAGAGGAAGCTCTTTTTCTTTTTTCTTTTTTATATTATAGGAAGGCAAACGAGCAAGCGGGTCACCTGATGGTAAGTGATGACCGCCGCCCATGGACATCAGCTACACCAGAAGGAGTGCGGATGCGTTGCCGGCCTTTTAGGAATTAAATAAGTAAGTTTTGTGGTGATTAAATAAGAATCGAGGTTATTACTGGAACTGTGGGTGTTTCATTGAAGTATTATTTTTGTCTTTTTCAAATATTATAACTGCTGGTGTAAAAATAATTTGCGGATCTCCCTTTTAGTAATGGAATAGAAGTTATGATTTGCAAGTAGGATAGTATTTCTTGTTAGACGTATTTTCTTTTGTGTTCTTAATATGAATGTAAATAGTGATACGATAAACCCACACCTGCAGAATTTCAAAAAGTAAAATTATTCATAGGTACCTTATACACTTTCCTAATGACAGATCCATCAAATACAACCCTAACTTTTTTGGATACTTTTTCCAGTTAAAAGTAAATTATTTCTTCAATGCTTTAAAAGGTATTTGCGAAAACACATTTTAAAATTGATGATGCCAGCATCATAAATAAACGTCTACTTAACTTTTATACGGGTTGTCTCTTCAATTCGTCAAATAGCCAGATGAATTGAAAAGCCAAATTATGTTTTCCCGTTTTGCCTTTAAAAAGAGGCTGTAAATAAAACCCTTTTATGTCCAGATCAATCCCAATCGTATAAAAACAAATTTGGACAGTGCCCCTCCACAGCCTTGCCTAGAGCGGTTAGGTTTGCGAATCCGGCGCAATTAGGCGATGTCCGGCCAGTCCAAGTTTTGTTACCATATTTCTAAACAAGTTTTTTATTTAACATAATATACCACGGCTGGGCAAAGGCCTCCCCTCTCTATTTAATGCCATGTGTGGCCAATAGCGGGCAAACTTGTTGAGGTTATAGGTTCATCGTTTTTTAGATCGATCAGTGATTGTATTTGGGTTTTATTAAATTTTAACACATCAAATTTCAGTTTAACCATTAAAATTAAATTTTAAAATATTTGTTCATACACCATTTTCACCCAAAATTTTCCAGCCGGACGTTTTGTCCGGCTTTTTATTTTTTCAAACTTGGCAACTCTACTCCGACCCAATTTAACAAAAACACAAATTCCAATAGACTCGGCAAAATTGACTTCAAATGAGAGGGGGTTCGTTACGAAGGGACAAAGGGTTGCAAGAGTTTGATGAAAATAGAATATCATTAATGTTTTTGTATGGAAAATAAACACACCCGTCATAATAATAATCCTCCAACCGTTATTCGGCTACGGCAGCCAATGTTAACGATCAGCCAAGTTCGCAGGATATAATTATAGTGTTCATGTGTGTATGCAAACACAAGTGCACTATTTTTTCCTTAAGCCTTATCAATTCGATGGGATATCAGTGTGACGACACACGGCATATTGTTTGTAATATACACTGCGGTTGTTTTTTTAGTCTTTTGGGGCCTCATACTTTCTAATTTCTTCCTTTCTTTCCGATTATCATAAGAAGACTGGAATTCAGCAAGAAGCAGCACCTTTGCTATGTTTCGTCGATTGAGTGAGGGTACCGGAGGCCCAACTGAGGCAAAAGGGGGTTAAAGCTTAGGTACTTGTGACTCTTCTGGTGTTGCAGGAGTTTATGGGCGGCAATCGCTTACCATCAGGTGATTCGTCTGCTCTTCTTAGGTACCAGACATACAAAAAAAAAAGAAATTCTTAGGGTCAGCCCAAAGTTTTATTGGCCTTCGGTATTGTGCACTTTGTGGAAAATCGTTCATGTCATATTATTGTTATCCCCTACTGATTAATAATAAAAATAGAGATAAATTTTTGCGTACACATTTATACGGTGTTGAACCGTATAAATGTGTACGCAAAAATTAACCTTGTCCTGTGTACTTGGCTAATCATAGAACCAGACAAAGCTTGTACCTAAAATCTAACATGACGACCGGATCAAATTTTCGGATATAACTTCTCAAAAAAAATATTATTTACAACTGGAGCGTTGAGAAAATCCACTTTATATTATTTTCGCTTTATAAACCTTTGGCTTATCTCCGAGGCCTCCAGATTGACCTTTGGGTAGGGACGTGAAAAACAGTTGATTACAAAATATTTTTTTTTTGTGATAGGTGGCGGACCAGCAGACGGATCACCTGATGATAATCGATTGCTGCCGCCCATAGACATTTGCAACACCAGTAGAGTCACAAGTGCGCTGCCAACTGTTAACCTCCTTTCTTGCCAATTGGGCCTGGGTTATCCTCACTCACTCGACCAAACACAGCGCAAGCGCTGCTTTGCGCCAGTTTTCTGTAAGGCTATGCTATCACTTTGGTTCGGCCGGCCTATTCGTGCCGAATATCACTAGAATGATCCACGTCACCACTGCTAAAGTTTAAGTGGATTTACATACATACATACTTCACCGATGCCTTAGAAATTTTGTCTTCAATCAACCTAAGTTTCTTTACTCTAATTTTCCTACACTAAGACCGCAAAGTTAGCAGATACACAATTCAAAAACCTTTTCACATCTCTACTTTTGTAATGAATTTGGGTACTGGATCATAAAACGTGGAAATTACTCTGGTAAGCACTAAAGTTTATGATACCTTCACTTAGTGTAATTTCAGGTGGTGTACAAGCTTTCACATTTGAATGAAAATAAGAAGAGAGATGGACTCTCTCAAGAGAAGTTACTGAGTTCAATAGCTTCAATTTAGTTAGATTAATGCAGGGTTAATCATAGTTTCCAACCGCATAGAGTTTTAGAAGTCAAATAAACACGAGCGGATACAAAATCTCTCTTCTTCTTTACCTAAATATTCTCTATTAAATCTCTGTATATCTGATGGAAAGTGACGATGAGGATGGATGACACGTCTAGAAGATTGCATTAAAGATCTCCAGATTATAGTGGTCGGGAAAAGGATGTAAATGTTCATAGATACACACTGTATATCTCAGAACCTATCTGCAACGTGCAGGTTAACTCACGATAAGAATGCCTGTGCCAGGGGCCACCGCTCTTCGATTTTGTTGCCAATATAAATACCTATGCTTAGGATAACAAATCTGCATGTAACATTTTATTTTGTTATTTTATAACAGAAAAAATAATTGTATGTGTGTGTGTGTGTGTGTTTGGGTGTGTTTATGTGGGTGCATTTATTTAGTAACTTTTCAACTTCTTCAAATTTTAACATTGTCAGCCATTTTAAAACAGTATATTAAAATTCTCTGTTGGGTTTGTTTTAAAAATCTAGACTTTGTTAACTTTATTTTTTGTAACTGAAATACGCACATAAATTTGAAAAATCCAGAGGGTTTATGCATTCGAGCCACGACGCAACGGCAAGGAAGGCGCTGTGAGCTTTCCTAACCACTGAGCCCATCGCTCTGATTATCTATCTAAATGCAAAACTTCAAATAGCTTTTAACGATGAATTTGAGCCTGTTATAACTAATTTCTAAATTTCCCCTGGATCGTGACGCGACCAATTTTGCACCACCACACTCACTCGCTCACGTGACCTACTTACCGCCATTAACGCGTAATCGCACACAATTACGTTAGCGAAGTTAACACGAGTTGAATCACACGCTATATAGGTCCTATGAACATTCAACTACGTGTTCTATCAACCATTCTGAACAACATTTGTCAAACCACTTTTCGAATTGTATTGTACGTATAGTCTGCGGCAAGAAAGTGTAGTTGTGACCTTGAGTGCGCAGAAACCAATTTTAATAGAAAAGAAATTATTTTTTACAATGGCGCAAAATAACGTCATCGCTATTCTTTCGTTCCGCCCTATAATAAGTTATTTTGGGGGTATGTATATAGAAATAATTTTATTCAGTACTTGGTACAAACAATCAAACTTCAAGTTAAGTACACAAACAAGTCAAGATAAAAACAAGTGCTAGATAAAAATAAAAAATAGAACACAAAAATGAGTGAGGTAATATATGAAACAATTCTAATAATATTATTATTAACTGTGTGTTTGTGCTGAGAAAAATAACATTATTATTATTATGTATCTCTCCTGTTGGGAAAATCACGGCACGGAGGCCGGTCCTTTTGGAAGGCGTGCGTGGGGATACAGATCCAACACGTAGAGGCCCCTTTGAGACACATTAATGAAAGTGGGGATGTGTACACCTAGCGGTACTGTCTCTGCTGTACTATGATGAGATACAACCAAAGACAGCACCCGCTACGTGCAAGGACTATTGTAGATAAGATGGGAACTCAACCGGGACTATGGAGGGGGTATTGCTGGACTGGTTGCCGGGATATTGATGAGACAACGGGACGCCTGCCATATCAAAGTCTCATCTATGATAATCATAGCAGGCGGTGCTTGCCGCACACTAAATGGGCCCCCTATCAAAGCTGCCAGTTGGCAGCGAGGCGGGCAACATTGCGTGAGCGGCTAAGGTTGTCGAGAGGTGAGACTGCGGGGCGCCAGATCCCTATGTGCTAAGCACCGGTCAGCAGGCCCCCGGCGTTATGACATTTTACACTTCCAACCTGGAGCATAGGTTTGCTCTTGCAACTCCACTCCGGCGGCTGGAAGGCAAGCCAGGAGGCGAGGGTCAAAGGAGTAATACGGACCTCCGGAGTATCGGGGTCCGTGGTGT
>JABMDO010001987.1:0-11094 GCA_014851415.1 Cnaphalocrocis medinalis
GTCGGACAAAAGAAATAACCCTAAAACTAATTTAATTAAAACTACTTCTGATAATAATCAACAAATTATGTCTTATGCTCAGGCTAGGAATAAATTTATACGTTGCTTAAATTGTAAAAAAGAAGGCCACATAGTCAGTCAGTGTACACTACCAATAAAAAAATGTAGGTAAATGCAATAAAATTGGGCACGAGACTGAAAAATGTTTTTCTAACTCGTTACCAGCAGAAAAGTCTGTGAACAGGGTTATTAGTGGTAGAGATATAGGTCATAAATATTTCAAAACTGCATTTATTAATAAAATTGCTGTTAATACGTTCGTGGATTTAGGAAGTGAATGTTCCATGATAAAAGTTTCAGAATTTTCAAAGTTAGGTATAAATAAAGAAATTGACACTAATAATCTTCCGGTTTTGAGAGGTTTCGGAAATTCATTTGTAACTACATTAGGGCGTATTAATATTTTGATTGAGATCGATGGAGTTGGTGCTGATACAGAGTTGTTTATCGTCCCGGATAATGTCATGCATGTACCTTTAATGATAGGACAGAGCTATACTGAGCAATCACATATAAAAATCCAAAAGACAAATGACCGTTTAGATATTTTGGATATCAATAATGACAGCGAATTCTTCCCAACGAAGATCAAACTGTTTTGCCAAGACCAATCAATTATATCGGGTGTCTCCATAATTAATATTTACACAGAGCCAAAATTCTCTGGTACTTTGCACATAAAAGGGGGATTTCGTAATATCAATGGAAAAACATATAACATATTAGCCGGTATTTATCATTTTGATGATCAGGGTTTAGGTCAAATTGCAATCAATTCTTTAGAAACCGAACAGTTTTATATGAAAAAAGATTGTCTTATCGCACGAGGACATGTTATTTATGAGAAAATTGAACATGATATTCTCTGTGTCTCTGCTCAACCACCGGAACTACAAAGTCATTTAACACCAATCATAAAGTCTCAGCTTAGGTATGGAGAGGATTTAGACCAGTCAACCATATCTAATATTTTAACTTTGCTAAATGAGTTTCGTCACTGTTTTGCATTTTCTATGGCTGAAATAGGTTGTACTAGTATTTCAGAAATGACTATTACTTTAAACAATGACGAACCGGTAGTTTATAGACCCTACCGCTTGGCGATGAAGGAAAAAGAGGTTGTTCGCGAAATAGTGGATGAATTACAAAAAAATAATATTGTCCGTCCGTCTACTTCTCCTTACGCTAGTCCGGTAGTATTAGTCAAAAAGAAAACTGGAGATTATCGACTATGTATTGACTATAGGGCTCTAAATAAAAAGTCTGTTAAGGAAAATTACCCGATGCCTCTCATAGAGGACCAACTAGATGCTTTGTCAGGGAACGAATTTTTCACAACTCTAGATTTAGCATCAGGCTACTATCAAGTCCCTATCAGAGAACAGGATAAACATAAAACAGCATTTGTCACACCAGAAGGACATTTTGAATTCAATAGAATGCCTTTTGGTCTGGCAAATGCTCCAGCTACCTTCCAACGTATAATCCATCAAGTCTTAGGCAGCCTTCGTCATCGGGAAGCTTTAGCATATCTAGATGATATAATAATTCCATCTGTAGATATTGAGCAAGGCATGAACAGATTAGAACTCGTGCTCCGGCTGCTTACCGAAGCGGGACTTACTCTCAATCTCAGCAAATGTGTTTTTTTTGGACGTACTATTAATTACTTAGGTTTTGAAATTTCTAAAGAGGGTATCAAACCAGGTTCCACTAAAACAGAGGCTGTAGAACATTTTCCAGCACCTACAAATCAACATCAAGTTCGCCAATTTTTAGGTCTTGCTAGTTTTTTTCGTAGGTTTGTTCAGGGCTTTGCTGTCATTGCTAAACCTTTAACGCAGCTACTTAAAAAGAATGCAGTATGGGTGTGGGGTTCAGAACAACAATCAGCGTTTCAAAATCTAAAAAATGCTCTGATTCAAAGACCAATATTAGCTTTGTATGATGTTAATCGTGATACTGAACTCCACACTGATGCGTGTAAGATGGGCATAGCAGGCATATTGCTTCAGCGTGATGATACGAATAAGCTTAGGCCAGTTGCGTATTTTAGTAGGCAAACTAGCACGGAAGAACAAAATTATTCTTCTTACGATCTAGAAACACTAGCGGTTGTGTGTTCTTTACAAAAATTTCGTGTTTATCTCATCGGTTTACATTTTAAAATAATTACCGATTGCAATTCTTTACGTGCCACGTTTTCCAAACGGGACATGTTGCCTCGGGTGGCACGCTGGTGGACTTTAATGCAAGAATTTAACTTTGAAATCGAGTACAGAGCAGGGGTATCAATGAATCATGTTGACGCTCTCAGCCGTAATCCTTTAAACATATGTGAACATTCAGTTAACTGTGTTTCAGAGTCTGATTGGATAGTTACCGTTCAAGGTGCGGATTCAGAAATACAACGAATCATTGATGTATTAAAGGATCCGAACTCAAATGATACCACTGAAATCAAATTAAACTACAAACTTAAAAATGGTAAACTCTTTAGAATCACTCCCGATGGCGATAGGTGGGTAGTTCCTAAAGGTGTGCGATGGCAAATAGTGAAGAAAAATCATGATGACATTGGTCATTTTGCTCTTGATAAAACCTTAGAGAAAATTCAATTAAACTACTGGTTCCCGAGTATGCGAAGATTCATAAAGAAATACATTTCGTCTTGTTTAGAATGTGCGTATGCTAAAGCTTCTGGAGGCAAAAAGCCTGGGTTTCTTCACCCAATACAGAAAATCTGCGAACCTTTTGATACTCTTCATCTTGATCATGTCGGACCATTTGTTCGAAGTGGTAAAGGAAATACATATATTCTTGTAATAATAGATTCGTTCACTCGTTTTATATATTTAAAAGCAGTTAAAAACACAAAAAGTAGTTCAACCGTTAAAGTTATGCAAGAATATATTAGCATTTTTGGGGTCCCACGAAGAGTTATTTCAGACAGGGGTACTTCGTTTACTAGCAGTGTTTTTAAACATTTTCTTTTAGATAAGGGGATCCATCATGTTCTCAATGCGGTTGCTACACCCAGAGCAAACGGGCAGGTGGAGCGTTATAATAGAGTAATTTTAGACGCTTTAACCGCAAAATGCGTACAAACCGCTGAAAACAAATGGGACGACCACCTCCCCGATGTGCAATGGGGAATCAACAATACTATAAATAAAGGTATTAATAAAACCCCCGCTGAAGCTTTATACGGAATTCGGCCAAAGGGGCATAGTGAGGGTAGGATAATAGCTGCTATAGAGGATGGTATAACTGAAGATCATAATGAAGATGGTTCAAATTTACATTCTATCCGGAATGAAATAAGTGCCTTTGTAGAAACATCCCAACAACAACAAAAGCAACGTTACGATAAGTCGCGTTGTAAACCTATTAAATATAAAGAAGGCGATTACGTTAGGGTAGAGAGACATGTGCCGGCAACTGGTGGTAGTAAAAAGTTAATCCCTAAATTCAAAGGTCCTTACAAAATTACCAAAGTATATGATCATGACCGTTATCAGATTGAGGATACCCCTTTGACCCGTACAGGTAATAAGAAATATACTACCGTAGTTGCCGTTGACAAAGATTAAGCCTTGGCTTAACTTTTCCCGGCCACATGATGACATCCTAAGTGAAGAAGAATCTGAATAAATATTATTTAAATACATATCTGTTGTGCTACCTGGTATGCAGGATATTTACGGCCTGTAACTAGTGGCTTGTTTATATTTATTACAAGTAATTGGGTATGCAGGACTATTAACGGCCTGTAACCTTATCGTCAATGCACGTTTGTGGTAGGCAGAATATATATGGTCTGTAACCACATTGAAATATGTTACGAGTAGTATAAGTTAATTTACTATAAACTTTGCGTGAGGACCCACAAATGTTCAGATGGCCGAAGCCAAAAGACTACAATGTTATTATAATATGTTTTTTTTTTCTTTTATTTTGTGTGAGGACACACATTTGCTTATGGATGGCCGAATCTGTTAACAAAATATTGAATCATTTATATTTAAGTTTTTAGTTCACCGGAAATAAGAAAATAATTAACAGATATTTGCTATTTATTTGAAAATATTTATTTATAAGTAAATTAATGGTGCAAAATTAGTTAAATAATTAAATATTACTCCTCATAATTATTTGCATATTTTTATGCGTCAATTCATAATTAAATTAGTTTTTAGTTGTTAAATTGTACGCGCAGTGGCGCCATCCGCATGGCTAGGCTGGCTATAAAAGCCGATGTCGCCACTGCTACGGGGCATTCTCGAGCGAACCGTTGTACGGAACACTGCTCCTGAGAAACTTGGTGTACTGCTGACTGAAGTAAGTACATAGATGTTTTCTAGGCAGTTACTATGCTGCAAATCTATGATAAAATAGATAAATACTACATAATGAGATAGTGTAAATAACTTATTATATATACATATGTGTATATATATACATGTATATATATGTATATAATATATATTATATAAAAATAAATAAATAAGTAATAATTATATATTTCAATATGTATATAGACATATTTAAATATATAAGTATAGCTATATAAGTATAGTAAATGAGAGTACATTATATGAAGAATATTTAATGAATCTATAGTGACATTAGATTGCTTAGTGCTCATTCATATGAATGTATATGGACGCCTTGCCTATATGTTGGTACTTATATGAGGATTTATGTATTATCTATATAAAATAATAAACACTTCTACATCTATGTCTGGTTTTATTTATCACACGTTTGTGAGGATTATGAACCCCTTGACCATGATGAACCCCATGATTGGGAACTGATGTTGGTCTGTGCCCTGTGGCTAGGGGCGTTAAGAATACTGCCAAGGTATTCCCGGTCTGTCGTCAGAGGCGACTAAACGGGCTTCGGAGTACGTGATGCCCACTACTGGGGAGTGGCTTGCTCAGGAACACGACTCCGCGAGGGAAAAAATCCTACTGGGTGTCCTGGTAGGTCGCGCATTTGGGAAGGGTTGCATTGCGCCAAACATTCTGGCTCGCGATTTGCGGCACGGTCCAGTCCCGGCTGTGGGGTATCCGACCGCGATTGCGCTGAGATGGACACCCCAGGGGTTTTGGTTAGGGTTAGAGTCCCACACACCACCTTGTCCCCCACATGTGGCAAGGCGAAGGCCATGATGGTTTCCCCTAAGAAAAAAAAAAAAAGTCCCCAATTCAAGGGTGGCGAAGGTCAGACGGCAGTACCTAGTGTATCATGGGCTAAAAGCGTGCCTTATCTAGCGAAGCGAATTATACTAAGATGAGATATGGTTATAATGCAAGATACCTACCAATTTCAAACTAGTTCTCCCCGAAAAACGAGTTTATAAGGATATACTTCCTAATTATTCATAAAAATCTACGTAGGTACCTAGCTCGTTTTTGTATGAAGTGGGGTAAAGATTACTTACCTATTTATTTGATTCATAAGTACTAACCACAATTATTATGTATTGTATGCAAACCGGGTACAAAATATGCATATTTCAAATAAAGATTTATTAGCATAGATCTCCTGCACTTATCTCATTATTTGCAGGAATATAAATCTTATTTGTCTATGACAAATAGCCGTTGTGTAAGTAATGTTGCTAATAAAGGTTATGTAAACCTTTTGTTTATTATACTAGGTAGGTAACATCATCGTCATCAGCCCAGGATGTTACTCCCGTTGCGGCCAAAGTCAGCTTCGTTCGAAGCTTTGAGGATTGGACTCTGAGCTAGGATTCAAGGAGTCTGGTAATAGGGTATTACAACCCTTACTTAAATGTTACGGCCATTAGCCTAGCATTTTACTACAATCCATTTTTCTGAAAAACCCGCTAGATGGCGTACTGTAGTCTACACGGTGATTAGTTATTTTTAATGTGAGATGGCACTGAACAACCAATAACGTTGAAGTTTGACCTCAGTGTAAGAGTAGGAACGTTTATCTACCGGTTTTTTCATACGCGATAGCCTCCATTAATACTGTATCAAATGTGCTTGGAAAAAAGGAGAGAATCAATTGAAGAAATGTGACAGATTTGTATACATTGAAGTCCTTCCGTACAACGCCCCTTGTCATGTAATTTTTCGGCCAAAACCAGCCTTGTCGCAGTGAACACCTATTCCAAATGTCAATAACATGGTCGTATGTCAGTATTCATCTACCGGTTGGCTGTGATAATAATTATTTTATTGCATTTGGTTACTTCCAGTTTTACAACTGGTTTTCCTTGACGCGATACGTAGCAAGGCTCGGTTGAATTAGACGAAATAAGCAAATAAACGAGTACAGTCAACAGCAAAGGCTCGGTTTTCGCAGCTATTGACTTTTGTGAAACATGGAATAAGAACTAGAAAATGCGAAAAATGTGTTGCTACTTCTGTTGTTGACTGTACGTGAGCGATCGTTGAGACAACGTTCTAGATTAGCTTAAAAACTTTACTCATCTCAAACTAGGGTATGCCCTGTACTAGGTCAATAGGCGGATCCGTTTTTTAGAACACCTAGACTCGAGGCAATTTATAAAAGTTCGTTACCTAAGTTGATTTTTTAAGGATTTTGCGCATAAATTTAGGTTAGGTTAGATTAGGTTTTTTAAAACTAGCCTTATGAATTAGGTGCGACAGCAGGAAAAAAGCCTAAAATGTCTTTTAGGCCTTATTCATAGCCTTTTTTTGTCCAACCAATGATGAATATAGGCCTTTAGGATTACTAAATGCGCCATTGTGCGCTAAAAGATTCGATCCCCACCCTGGACAAATTCGTCTGATAATAATAATGAACACTTGATTGGTTCAGTATCTATGTGCAATATTTGTATTCATAGCCGTAATTCATCTGTTTACGTGGTACGATATCAGTTCAATTTATTTGTTTTTTATTTTGGAATTGTAATTTTCGACGACCCATTTTTCGCAATGGTTTGAACGCCGGTTGAGACGCAAGGGTCGCGGGTTCGATTCCCGCACCAACACAAATGTTTGTTGATAAAACAGATATTAGTAGTAGTTCCTTCGTTGTTTCTGGTTTCCATAGTACAAGGGAAAACCTTAGTTTGGGACCAGGACAATGTATGTATGTGATGTTGTCTCAATTATTTTATTTGTCTTCCAGGTGAGATCTGCCAGACAGTGGAACAGAAGCCAGGCAACTGCATCAATATCATAAAATGCCAGCCCTATATACGAATTCTACAAGACTCGAGGAACAACCCCCGAGCTGTGCAGATTTTGAGGAGAGCGCATTGCGGATTCGAAGGGAACAACCCTAAGGTAAGAATCTACACTATATCTATTTAAAAGTTTGTTCTAAGCAAAACGACAAGGCTTATACATCACTCGAAAATGTGAAACTCTTGCACGATGTAATCGACACCCACCGCCATCTATTGGTCGTGTTTTGAACTACTAGAAAAATCAAGTCCTGAAACGAAGTGAAGGCGGGCTTAGTTTTTAAATCACCCTTAATTTTAGGACATTTTCGGTTGCTCTCTTGACATGATGCCTTCTCCTTCTCACCCGATCTTTGGCTTCCATGCTATCAACATTGGAAGCCAAACGACCCAGAATGTCAAAAGTCCCAAAATGCTGAGCTAACGACGACCAGCTTAGGCTTTTTTGGTGCCGGCATCCGCCGCTGGTAGTATGAGAAGATATTGGTTACCCAACCCACGTAGCTCACCGGTTACCATAAAGCAGATCTGTAGCGCTACCATGAGTTGACATCTGAAGCTGACATAACTCAAACTATTGCTCTGTCTCTTTAAAATGCATCACAATGAAAGAGACAAAGCGATAGTTTTCGATAGCGAGGATAGCATTTCAAACTCATGGTAAGGCTACTGAACCTGGGTAGAAGGTTCTCTAACTGAAAGTCTTATATTAAAACAAAATACCAATTTCAAGTTTTGGAAAACCCGCTGACAAACACTCAACCCATTCCTTTCTACTCCAGGTTTGCTGCCCCCTCCAAGGCATCCCCAACACGCCTGCACCCGTAGTCACCACGACCACGACCACGACGACCACCACCGTGGCTCCCAACCCTGAACCCTCGGGGAAGGGAACGTCAGAGGACTTCGTGCCGTACTTCCCCGAGCCTCCCGAGTGCGGAGTCAGCAATGCGTCCTTCAGTCGAGTCGTTGGTGGAGTCAAGGCTAAGTTAGGTGAGTTTGACCATCTTCCCATGGTTTGGTATTAGGTCGGAAGATCTAAAAGTCTTCTTAACACTTAAAAGGATATAAGTCTACGAAAAATTTCATTGGTTTTCGCTGTTATATTTTGACATATAAGGTTCATAATCAGGTGGCAACTACTTTACCATTGCCTTATTAAGGGTTCACCCTAACAATAAGAAAATAGATCCCACCTGATTTTGAACCTTAATCTATCAAAACATATGAGCGAAAACCAACGAAATTTATTGTTGACCTATGTTAAGGGTTAAAGTCAAAAACCTCTAATTTTCTATTGTGTCTGTTGTCGGGGCCTTAGTTAGGACGATAAGTGTAAGGTGGCAGACAAGTAGACTGATCGCTGGTAAGCGATTATTGGCGCCGATGGACTGCTGCAATATCAGAAGGGTCACAAATGCATGCCAACCATTTCAAAAGTAAAATCTTCCGCTTTTCTTGAAGGTTGCGTCAGTTCCATACGAAAAATATCGCATTTCTATCATAGTTTTGTCGTATGAAATATGTAGATCCAGATAGATCAAATCAGAATGTTCAAATGTCAATAAAATAAAAATAAAATTCTCCACCATTACTGTAGTGAACACCGAAACGCATTGCAACATAAGAGTAACCTTTGCATGGGGGGTAATTGGGCGTCCCTAATGATGATAGTCCATGGTTATTTCAGGGCAATAAATTGGGTTGGCTCCATTACAAAGCCAATAATAACACACCAAAATAAATGTTTTGAATCTAAGTAATGGCACCGCAATGTCAGGTAATTGCATCTATCGAAAAATTGGGTCCGAGTCAAACTTAACTGCTCGCAATTAATTTTACGAACCGTCTTTGTTGTTTGTCAAGTTCTTGATGTCTTAGTGAGACTCCGGTCATATTTATAATCTTTTGACGATCCTATAGCACCTATACTGAAAGCGTTAGTGTCAATTAGCAGTTACAGCTCCATAGATAAATATCTTGAATTCGCAATGCCGTCACAAAGTATATTCAATTTCCGACCATAATCCAAATTCCTCTCCATCCATAATTCCAAAATACTCCATACTAATATTATAAATGCGAAAGTAACTCCGTCCGTCCGTCTGTCTGTCTGTCTGTCTGTTACTCTTTCACGCCAAAACTACTCAACGGATTTAAATGAAATTTGGTATACAGATGATCTAGACCCTGAGAAAGAACATAGGCTACTTTTTATTGCGAAAAGGGGGTTGTAAGGGGGTTAAAAGGGGGGTAAATAGTTATTTATCGACGCGGATGAGGTCGCGGGGCGGCCGCTATGCAAATAAAATCTTTGATGACAAATAAAGCTCTTTTGCAAATGAACCCTTCATCGCTAGAGAAGACATTATTGCGCCGCTTGGCTAGTTTTACTATCCCTTGTCAGGTCAAAATTTGGAATTGCCCTTTTGGAATTTTCTGTCCTGATCCTTTGATCAGATGTTTTTCTTATTCCTTTTTAGGTGACTTCCCCTGGATGGCCCTGCTGGGCTACAAAAGTCGTCACGGCCCTGGCGCCCGCTGGCTCTGCGGAGGATCCCTCATCAGCTCGAAGCACGTGCTCACAGCTGCTCACTGCATCCACGGCAGGGAGAATGACTTGTGAGTACATGTTGCTTAGAGTAATGAAGGAGCTAGAAGAGTCAAGTGGTTCTGGCCTCCCTGGGTATGCAGAGAGTCAGCTCAAAACAGATGCTGACGGCTGCTCATTGCATCCACGGCAGGGAGAATGACTTGTAAGTCTGCCTGCGCTGTGTTTAGCTGAGTGAGTGAGGGTACCAGACGCCCCATCGGGAGGAAAGTTGGCAGTGCACTTGTGGCTCCACTGTTGTTGCTATTGTCTACGGGCGACGGCATCAGTCACCAGTAATCCGTCTGCACGTATGCCACCCCACATAAAAAAGAAAATTATGGGTTCAGCAAAAAAACATATTGTAGATAATAGTTTCTAGAAGAATCTAACAATATTTTCCTCCCTTTCAGATAAACGGAATATATCATAGTACCGACAGAAGAGGTTATTGTGTAGAAGGAGGCGCCATCCAGTGGCGAGGAGACAAACTTAGTAATTGATCCTATGCAATGCACTGCTTACCCGACCATCTGTTGTGGTGTCGCAGACGTGATACAGATGTCGCTCAATTTTACAAAGACAGTAGTGACACAATCGCTGCGGAACTTAGCCGGAACTACTTGCTAACCATATAGGCACGAGGTGCAGCTATATGTCGCTAGACGTCACCGTGGGAATTGCAAAATAGATCGGCCTCTGCACGATAGGTGGTAGGTGAGGGCTAATATATTAGTTCAGGACTGATCGCATAGATGGCGTGTAACGTGACTATCGGAGATCGATTTTTGAAAATTAATTGTTACACATTTACGTCCCTTTATCCACGTCTTCTGTCAACCATTTTGATCAAGATTTGTTGAGGACTTTCGGGAATTTGTCGCAAAGACTGTAGATACCTCCTTGTTTTAAAAACTTGTTTTTTATTTTTATTGAAGACAATTCAGATGACCCCACTCCACCTGATGGTAAGCGGCCGTGAGATCCAAATATGAGATTGACAGGCACAAAAGAACAGACAACTCGTCCATTGAGTCTGTCACTCTCACCCTGAAGGCCTGCTGAGATGCCGTTTCACGCCCCGCGTAAAACCCAGGATTTGTCACGATTCTGGCACTGCCGTGTTATATCAAAAAGGTGTTAACTGCAGTTGCTTGATTTTGAGTTTTCAACCTTGTATTATTATGAAGGCTATAAGGTCGATAATTAACTGATCAAACGAACTTACCTGAAGTGAAGTTCGATC
>JABMDO010001988.1:0-162004 GCA_014851415.1 Cnaphalocrocis medinalis
CGTAGGTCTCAGGCAAATAAGTCCACACACGTACTGCGTATTACACACACTATTTATTCCCGCAAAGTAATGAAACTAAGTACACACAACCCTATTCGGAAATGAGTGAACCAACGGTCTCGTGTTATACGTCTGCCCCGTTCAAACGCTCGATCAAGACTGAGCTCCGCGCTCCACAATTCCCGCCAACTGAACACAAATTCGCGCCAACACGATTCCGTCCACGTTTCGTCACTGATTTGACTCGTACCGGTCGTGACGTCACGGCGCTCACTCGTTTCCGTCACAATATTCAAGTAGCTACTATTTTAAGGATCGAATATTCAAAATTAATCATATCCGTTTCCGAATTAATCAAATTAGACACTTTTATTATTTTGCGATATAAAATCGCTGACATATAGATACCATTGAATGTTATTAATTTTCGATTATTATTTGAAGATCAATAATTAATCAATGAACAATTCTATTTTCGTTAAATTTATTATCTAATTGTAGAATTATTTAGAAATATTTTGATTATTTAGCTTTTTAAGATTGCGACACCCTTGCAGGTCCTAATGCGAAAACTTATTATATTTAACTGTACATACCTACCATTATGAAGCAATAAATGTTATATTATTATTATGATTATCAACAAACATTTGTCTTGATGCGGGAATCGAACCCGCGACCCTTGCGTCTCAACCGGCGCTCAAACCACTACGCCAAATGGGTTTAAGTGGAACACATTTTTAGTCTTATATCAGTTCGCCGTAAAAATGAACTAAATTGTATGTTGATAAATTTCCTAGGAAGTTGATAAAAGTATTTAACGTAAAGTATCAGCCTATATACTGTCTCACTGCAAGACAGGCCTCCATCATAGAAATCAAGTCATCGCTACTATGATGGGATTAGGCTTAATCACACGCTTGCCTAATGCGGTGCGGTGTCAAAAGCCCGAGCTATGTTTTTTTTTATTTTTTTATTATAGGTAGCAGACGAGCAGCGCGGATCACCTGTGGTAAGCAATTGCCAGCCGCCCATACCATCAACAAGTGCGCTACTAACCTTTACCCCTTCCCCCCCAATGGGCCTCCGGTACCCTCACTCTCGACGAAACACAGCACAGGCATGCTTCACGCACGCCGTTTTCTGTGAGGCAGTGGTATCTCGCGGTCGAGCCGGCCCCATTCATGCCGAAGCATGGCACATAAAAAATTTGGACCTCCGGTACCCCTCGCCAACGAAGGCGCTGCTTCACTTTAAAAAAATCTTAAAACAGACTAAAAACCAAAAACAAGTTCCCAAATAGGCTTTAACCACAGCTTGGTAACTATTTATGAGGCCACTTTATGGTTGAAAAACAAATTGAATTCACACTTGCTGGTTTTTTCACCTCTATCCATAGACAAACTCTCTGATTTATGGCAGGCAAAGGAAACGGCAACAAATATGTGTTGCGTATTATGTGTCCGATTTATAGATGAAAGAGCTGCCCAACTTGTTTCTAGTGGTGGGAGTGTAGACGAAATGTTTTGTTATTTTTTTTTTTTATTTGATTGAAACAGAAAAATCTGGGGCCACGGCAGTGTCCCCGCCAAGTCGAGCAAAAAAGCGGCACGGCCGTATAGTCCGAGGCAAGAAAGTGTAGTTATGACCTTGAGTGCGCAGAAACCAATTTTGATAGAAAGTCTTCTTTTTTACAAGTGCGCAAAATAACGGTCATCCCTATAGTTTCGTGCTATACCTACCATCCTTTTCTCGAAGCAACTCAGGCCGTTTTCAACTTCCAATAACTTCGTTGTGGATTAAGCTAGAAGCTTCAATTTTCATAAGCCAATTAAGCATTGTATAAACACGGTAAATTTTAAATTTTATTCAATTTGAACCAGTAGTTTAATAATCACAATGAGTCCAATTTTCTTAATTTTGTCACTCACTTACTTACTCACTGACTGACCGATCATCAAAATTCGGTTGCATTCGGATCAAAAAAAAACATTTTTAGTTTCGAGGAAGTCGAGGAAAACCTAAAATATTTTCCAATTTTGGTCCAGTTTCCTAGATACTTTGTAATCCTATAAATATATCCATACCGATATATACCACGTTACATTTTGCAGTTCCAGTAGATGTTAAGATTTTTTTTACAAAAAGAATGAGATCCCATCAAAAACAATACTTGTCTTAGAAACCAAGTCTCGCAACTACCGTAAAAAGTGAGATCCATGTTTTGCCATGTCGGTTATTCATTTATTGCCTTGACAATTCGACATAATATTATATTAATATTATGTCGAAGCGCATCACTAGTTCCGACTATAATATTTAAATTTGATATTTTATATGATAAAACATCTCCTGTTATACAGAATTCTTTTATCTAATTTTTTATAGTTTTTTCGTTTCTTACTTTGCGTTGTATTATTTGTATTTAATCAAAATACAACTCGTTTTTGTAGACTACTGTAGAAAATAATTAGTAATAGAATTTTAGATAAAGACGGCATCCATGGGTATTATGATCTTCGCCCGAAGCGCGAAAGGTCATGAGATCGATTCCCGGTCTAGTAGATTTACGAAACTACATTTTTTTTTTATGTGATAGGTAGCAGACGAGCAGGCGGATCACCTGATGGTAAGCAATTGCCGCCGCTCATGGACACTTGCAACACCAGTGGAGTTACAAGTGCGCTGCCAACCTTTTATCCCCTTCCCCCCCGGGTGGGCCTCCGGTACCCTCACTCACTAGGCGAAACACAGCAAAGGGGCTGCTTCACGCCGGTTTTCTGTGAGGCAGTGGTATCACTCCGGTCGAGCCGGCCTATTCATGCCGAAGCGTGGCTCTCCCGCAGTTAAGTTAACATTTTCTAAGTTTCCCCATTTAATTATCGTCACCTGGTACTCATAGTACAGGGGTTGCCCTAGTTTGAGACCAGGTTGATTGGTGTGATTGTCTGGCGCATTTATCTGTCTTGGATCATCTATCTTAAGATACATCCATATCTTCTATCTTCTATACTATTTATAAAGAGATAACTTCTATAGACAGCGACAAGGCTTATAGGTAAACCGAAAACACGAAACGCTTGCGCGATGTAATTATACACAGCGCCATCTATTGGTTCGTTTTTAAATTACGGTCCCGAAGCGAAGTGAGGGCGGGCCATTAGTTAATATATAAATGGGAAAGTCTGTCTCTCTGTACGTTTGTCTTTCTTTCACGGCAAAACGGAGCGACGAATTGACGTTATTTTTAAGTGGAGATAGTTGAAGGGTTGGATAGTAACATAATGCTACTTTTTGCCCCTTTCTAACCCCCCATTTTAGTGAGGGGAGCGAGCGAATCCGCTGACAAAAGCTAGTCATTCTATATTGAAAGAAAGAACTCATTTAAATACATACAAATATGATGAAACAATAAAGTGTACATACACCACCAAATCAAAGTATACAAAACAGTCAAAATTCAATCGACTCTCATCCTACTGTCAAACACATTAGGTCGAATATCAATTGAGGAATTTTGACAGATTGTAGTAACCTGATGTGTGGCTGACTGTACGATCCATTAATCATTTGTATAGCAACATTATGATTGTCCAACAATTATATTTTAAAAGATTAATTAACTGTAAGCTCAATATTATTGTATTGAACTTTTTGCATTAGACTGTTGTCTTAATGATTGCAGCTAAATTGTCTTTAAGTACATCTAAAAATGTGGTGTACCACCCTAAGGTTGAGATTCGTTTGAACGTCATGAAACAACAAGGTCGATTTTCCCTGGCAATAAGATTGTGTCAGTGACTATTGCTCTCTTTGTTATTTATGACTAGCGGCCGCCCGCGACTTCGTCCGCGTGGATAAGTAACTTTTTACCCCCCTTTAACCCCTTACAACCCCCTTTTCGGCAACAAAAAGTAGCCTATGTCCTTTCTCAGGGTCTAGGACCATCTGTATCCAAATTTCATTTAAATCCGTTCAGTAGTTTTGGCGTGAAAGAGTAACAGACAGACAGATCAGACAGACAGAGTTACTTTCGCATTTATAATATTATATGGAATATATGGAATATGGATATAACTACTTTACATAAACAGGACTAAACGCGACGAAATTAAATAAGTACATTTTAGCACTTACTGCTTGACGTTTCGGCTGCGTTACAACAGCCGTGGTCACAAGCGAACTGGAGGCGCACGGCGTCGTCTGCTACGCCCGGCTTGTGCATCTTCAGATACCCTCTCATTTTCGATATTTGCACTGCCACTAAATAAACTGTCAGTGAAGTCACTCCGACACACTACACTAACAGTATCCGGGTTGGTTGTGATTTGTATTGGAAAATTGCGCGGTTTACATTTATTTATCACTGGATCCACGCCGACGATAATTTGAACCCGTCCTCCCGATTGAAAGTCTGGTGTTTCTTGATCTCAATCGCTTCACGTACTACTCTAGTTCACTGACAGTTTATTTAGTGGCAGTGCAAATATCGAAAATGAGAGGGTATCCGAAGATGCACAAGCCGGGCGTAGCAGACGACGCCGTGCGCCTCCAGTTCGCTTGTGACCACGGCTGTTGTAACGCAGCCGAAACGTCAAGCAGTAAGTGCTAAAATGTACTTATTTAATTTCGTCGCGTTTAGTCCTGTTTATGTAAAGTATTTGTATAATGCAACGCGAAAGTTTAAAAACATATGGATATAACGTCATGCCAAGTGACAAGTTTGATTAGAAAAGTCAACCTTAGCGATCGATACATCTTGCAGAAACTTTTGTTAAAAGTAGTAAGTAGACCACTTTCTTGGCTGACTGTACAGACAACCACACTTCACATTGCTACTATGTGTCATAGCTCAATCGATTTTGAGCCTTAATGTGTTTGATATTAAGGTGAAAGTCGATTCGAGAAAGACACATTTGTATACTGTATCTTGGCTTTTCTTAAAACACACTGTATATGAATACAAAGCAATAGTAGATGTTTCTGTGTGATAGGTGGCAGACGAGCAGACGGATCACCTGATGGTAAGCGATTGTCGCCGCACATAAACGCCCGCAACATCAGTCGAGTCACAAGTGCGTCGCCAACCTTTAACCGACCCTCTCCCCGATTGGGCCTCCGGTACCCTCACTCTCTAGACGAAACACAGCGCAGGCGCTGCTTCACGCCGGTCTTCTGTGAGGCCGTGGTATCACTCCAGTATTTATATTCGAATCATAACTTTAGATTTGACTTTGAGTCAGCATATCTAGATAGATAGATAGAATCGTTTATTAAATCTGGGGGGCGATTCTCATATCAACCTGGGGAGCAGTTCTCGTATCAATCTGGGGGGCAATTCTCGTGCCGCCAATTCGAATAGCGATTTGAATTAGCTCATAATTTATTCGAATGGATTCGAACAACTTTTCTCAATTCGAATTTGAGTCCCATCACTATTCTCAGCCCATTCATGCCAAAGCACGGCATCACCCAAGCTCCTAACCCTTCGTTTTTTAAGTAGAAACCCCAAAAAAATACTTTTCAATGATCAAAATATCTAATTTGTCTCACTAGCCCTTTGTTACCCAAAATCATCACGACCGAATGTCAAGGGTTAAATTAAAAAGTAAAAACTTGTCAATGGTCAGGTCAAAAAAGTCTTCTCTATGGCCAAGATGGCGTCTTTGTGTCCAGAATTGTCACGGAGACCAATTTCAAGCTTAAAGGTCAGAAGTCACGACTAGTCTATATTTTGTATTCATTTCCTTTTTGGTCATCCATTTTGTTTTTCCCACGATGGTTTTGTCTCGAAAATAGGCAAGTGTGATCACTACCACAAAGTACTTATTCCACATTTTCCACCAACTTTTATTATAAAACCATTTACTTAAACGAAACATTTGATATACCTACCAAACAAAATTTACTAGTCGCGCATACTGGATACGAGCATGTGACGTCACTCGCCTGTAGCCATTTGTATAGAGCGTTTTTGGGCTTGCCCAAAATATGTGCTCTTAAAGTTACGATGTCTCAGGTAATTCAAATCAGAATCGAGTAATTCTTTCAATGATGTTTCTTAATTTGAGAGGTCTTTTGATGAAACACATAAAAAATGTTTGTCAAATACCCTATTTCAAGATTCTTGGCCGGTCACTGAAATCATCATGGCCTTCACCTTGTCACATGTGGGGGACAAGGTGGTGTGTGGGACTCTAACCCTAACCAAAACCCCTGGGGTGTCCATCTCAGCGCAATCGCGGTCGGATACCCCACAGCCGGGACTGAAGACCAATTCTCGGTTTTCTCCTATGTCGAGTCGACTTCATGGAACGCACAACCAATAGGAGGACACAGATTTACAGTCGACATTCCTTATCTTGTTCTCCTATTGGTCTATGCGTTCCATGAAGTCGACTCGAAGGCGAAAACCGAGAATTGGCCTGGACCGTACCGCTAATCGCGCTCGCCACTTTACGCCAAATCCTTGATTATGGTTTAGACCGGTGGTCGTCAAACTGCGGCCCGCGGACTGCATGCGGCCCGCGCACGTTAGTCGTGCGGCCCGCGGTAAAGTAGATTCCTTTAATTAATAGTAACTACACATCCGTACTTCACATGTAATGCGGCCCGGATCTTAGTGCTCACATTGTTATGTAAAGTTTATTGCGAGATAGATCTAATAGATACGTTCACAAAAACTACGACATAAGCACTAGGTATTATGGAAATTTAACGTACAATTTCGGTGGCAAACACAATTTATAATAGTGTGGCTTGGGGTAGGTAATGTTTTTATGTGGTATAAATAGAATATTATGAAACTGATATGAATAAAAGATAACAAAAAGATTTTTTGTATAATTATTTTGCGAGCACTCGACATTGAAGTCGAATTATGAAATTTATTGTCAATACAAATACTTATCTAATTCGACTTCAATGTCGAGTGCACGAGAAATGCCCCTCAGTCGACTGTATGTCGTAGGTACTTACATTAGGAAAATATGTTAGCAATATTGTTTTAAAAATAATTAGCTGGATAAATTCAGGCAAAATGGGAAAATATTTTTCTCAATTGGGCAACACTGAACATTGAAAATAAACGTTTCTATTTTGGATTAAAAAATTACAAAATACAATGAAATATTGAAAGCTTTCCTGTGAAAAGTGATAATATTATTCTTATTCTCCCTTTAATTTCTATTGTGACACGATTTAACCGCACAAACCGTCATAATTATTTTTATTTCGGGAGACACGTTCGGGTCGCTGTGACATTTGACACTAAGGGGCGAGTGGGTACCGATCGCCAATAAGGGTACCACCTACTAAGCTTAAAGCGAGCGGACGCATTAGGTTTCTATAGAGTTATTATTCTAAGGGGACAGTATAAAGACTGATTCTTTACTGTTTTAAGGTACGGGCCCCTACAAATGTAGGTTGTCCTATGGACTTAAGAGTTAATAATATTATAAAACGTCGTTTGAAGGAATTTCAAACAGAATTGTTATCTAAGCTTTGAGATCGACGCGAGTGGGCGGGCGGTCTCGGAGTGTAGGCTGTCTCTAAATGTTACTTTATCTATCTACTTATCCATACTAATATTATAAATGCGAAGTAACTCTGTCTGTCTGTCTGTCTGTCTGTCTGTCTGTCTGTTACTCTTTCACGCCAAAACTACTCAACGGATTTAAATGAAATTTGGTATACAGATAATCTAGACCCTGAGAAAGAACATAGGCTACTTTTTATTGCGAAAAAGGGGATGTAAGGGGTTGAAAGGGGGTAAAAAGTTACTTTTCCACGCGGACGAAGTCGCGGGCGGCCGCTAGTATCTTCTATAAATAAATAAATTGAGACAACATCACATACATTGTTCTGGTCCCAAACTAAGGTTTTCCCTTGTGATATGGAAACCAGAAACAACGAAGGAACCACAAACACCCAGACCCAACACCATCGTCAGAGAACCAGAGATGTAGTGGACTATATATAGAAATAGAAATAGAAAAAATCTTTATTCAAGTTAGGTCTATACAGAACACTTACCTATGAATGTCAAAACATAATATATTCAACCACTGGTTCGAACGTCGATTTACTGAGAAGACACTGGCAGAACTGACAACCGTTGGAGCTATAAAGTCCTTGAGTGGAGACCGCGACTCGGTAAGCGTAGTGTTGGACGCCCTGCTACAAGATGGGATGATGACATTCGAAACCTGGCTGGAGTGGGCTGGATGAGAGTGGCCGAAAATGAGGAGCGGTGGCGTGCATTAGGGGGGACCTATGTCCAGCAGTGGATGATTTGCTGATGATGATGATAATCTTCTATATCAACATAAATCCTCCAACCGATATTCGGCTACGGCGGCCAATCTTAAAGATCAGCCGCGTACCTACGCAGGATATATTATAGTGCTCAAGTGTGTGCGCAAACACAGGTACACTCTTCATTCCCTTACTCTCTTAATTCGATGGGACACCAGTGTGACACGACCGAAGAGAGATTTGGCGCAGGACCAAAACGGCGTAACGTGATTTCCGAGGCACGGGACGGAACCACCAACTTGTAGACTTCGGGCTGACACTGCAAATTTCTGAACCGAAAACACAAAAACAACAACAACATGAAACTCTGCTTATAAACTGTCCCACTGTAATACCTGTGCAATACCTGTCTCTTTCTTAAACCAAATTTTGTACGGTGCTTATAGGAAGCAGTAGCCTAGTGACGTCATAATTAGCGTATCGCTCTCCTTTTCTGATTGGGTACTTTGCAACTCTATATCTTTGGAACTAATGATGATAGATAAAAATAAAAAGGGAGCTGTGATACATACTTCAAAACATTACTTGATTTTACCTAGCCTTCTAGATTGTGGCAGCCCTTGCGGCATTCTGTGAGACTTAGTCATAACTTAATGATAAATTGTCTGTTTCTTTCGAAATTGAAGTAGTAAGCGCACTTCCAATGCGCAGGAGTTCGTATATTTTATAGAATTGTATAGTTGCAAGTTACAGACTGCCCCGGTAGTTGGTAGTGGGGTCACACTTTACCCTCGTAAGGCTCAGACAGTAGACTCTCAACTGTGGGAGAGCCATGCTTCCGCATGAATGGGCCGGCTCGACCGGAATGATACCACTGCCTCACAGAAAACCGGCGTGAAGCAGCCCCTGTGCTGTGTTTTCGCCGAGTGAGTGAGGGTACCGGAGGCCAATCGGGGGAAGGGGATAAAAGGTTAGCAGCACACTTGTGACTCCACTGGTGTTGCAGGTGTCCATGGGCGGCGGCAATGCTTACCATCAGGTGATCCGCCTGCTCGTCTGCTACCTATCACATAAAAAAAAAGGTTAATATGGGAGATCGGACTTTCTGCTCCGAAGAGTAAGGTTCGATTTGCAATATATATTTAATATAGGAGATTGGACTTTCTGCTCCAAAGAATAAGGTCCGATTTGAAATATGTTTAATATAGGAGATCGGACTTTGTTCTTCGGAGGAAGCGCAATTGTTTTTGGCCTTTAAAGGGCTTTTGGGTCTTACGACGATAAAGCGACGGCTGCGCTTGGTTCCCGGGTCGCCCCAAAAGTCTCCTAAACAGAAAAACTTAGTTCCAATTTTTGGATTAACCCGGGACTCGAAGCGCAACCATCGCTTTAAAATACAACATACTACCCACTGCACCACCAAAGCAGTCGTAATCACATCATAATTAAACATAATATGGCCACTACCAACTAACAACCATTTGATGTTATCGCGGTATAATAATATTCCCCGCTTCGGGCTTATAATAAACACAATAATTAAAATTAATTTGTATAACGACTCTTAACAATTAGCTTTTTAGTTAATTTATTAAATTAATTTATCTTTATTCGGTACTAACCCGCCTTCACTTCGTTTCGGGATATTTATTCCAATTTACCAATAGATGGCGCTGGTTGCACGTTTTTTTACTTTTTCCTTTGAAAAAATGTAGTACAGTCAAAGATATGTTAAAGTTTAAACGTTCAAAAAGTTGTAGACTGTCATGATAGTATTTACTAATGAGCGCTCAACGAGTCACAAATAAGTACTTAACTAAACAGTTGATATCTATGTACTCAATACTCAATATCTTTATTGCATCCAATTTTTATGTAATTTTAACTAACAACAAATCACTACTAGTTTTAAGTTTTATACCTCTGTTTTGTGTGCAATAAAAAGCTTATTCATTCATTCATTCAAATCATTAATGGTGTATGTGTTAAAGAACATTTAGATATTAAGATATAACTATTTGAAGAATTGAACGTCGACGTGAAATGACAATTTAGAATTCATTACATTATGAAATTCTAAAATGAAAGTATTCTCTCACTTCGCTTCGGGACCGGAATTCCGAAATGAACCAATAGATGGCGCTGTGTCCAATTACATCGCGCAAGCGTTTCGTGTTTTCGGTTTAATTATAAGCCTTGTCGTTTTCTATTGAAGTTATCTCTTTATAAATTGTATAGAAGAAGATGATAGGCTCGCCCACCAAGTCTTCTAGCTACATCTATATGTAACAAAAGTACCGGAAACCCCCACTCAAAACCTACATAACAAAACAAGACGACATTTAAATAAAAAAAAAGGTTAATTTGCATTTTTTTCCCACAAAAAACTTAAAATAAAAACCAATAAAAAGGCCCTACCGTTTATCATAAGGATCTACCAAGACCAAACCAGCGTGGGGTAGACATCTTTGATAAAGGTTTATATGACAATGTGACGCCCTACCGTGGCCTTTTTAGGGTTCCGTAGCCATTGGCAAAAAACAACTGTGGGAGAGCCACGCTTCGGCATGAATGAGCCAGTCACTCGACGAAACACATCGCAGGCGCTGCTTCACGCCAGTCTTCTATGGGGCCGTGGTATCTCCGGTAGAGCCAGCCCATTTATACCGTAGTGTGGCTCTCCCACTGTTTGTTTCGTTGTTTATTTCTTATGAGTGAAAAAAACTTGTATGTTTTTCAAAAGTCTGGTTTGGTTGTTTATTACTTATGGGGAATTGAAATGGAATTGTATATTTTTCAACAGTCGTAAACCAAATTATGTTGTTCAAAATGGTTGATAAGAAACGAGGCTGAATGGATGTAAATATTCACAGATGCACCCTGTTCTTTTTTTTTTATGAGATAGGGGGCAGACGAATAGACGGATCACCTAATGGTAAGCGATTACCGCCGCCCATGGACACCCGCAACACCAGAGGAGTCGCAAAGCGGTCGTGATATCCAAATATGAGATTGACAGGCACAAAAGAACTTCGAAGGCTGGCTGGAGTGAGCTGGATGAGAGTGGCCGAAAATCGGGAGCGGTGGCGTGCATTAGGGGAGACCTATGTCCAGCAGTGGACGAGCGTGGGTTGCTCATGAGGCACAAAAGAACAGACAAAGTGTCCATTGAGTTGTTGTTTCTACGGAACCCTTCAGAAATCAGTTTGACGCGGACTTAGCCGGTTTTGAAACCCCAGGCCGTGTCTGACCTACACAGCAGCAAAATAAAAGACTTGTTCTGACCTTGAAATATGCATTCCATACAAATTTTAGTATCTCATGAAATATTATAAATAGTAATATCATAAAATGAACGGCTAAGTACAAGGACTCACTCATGAAGGATTCTGTACAATATAGAGTGTACTCGTATGTATGTATATGTCGCAGGGAAATGATAAAACCAGGGATTTGATCAAATGAAAATTTGAAAAAATTGAAAATTGAATGAAATTTGACAGGTTACGGTAACTTGATGTGTGGCTGACTGTACAGTAAATATTCGACCAATAATTTTTGAATAACATTTTGTCCAACGACTTTTTGAAAGTCATCGAAATGTTTTGTTGGCTCCCCAAAACGAAATCACCATGTCACGTACCTAATAAAAGTTAAATTAATTTATGCGAATTTTCACTTGTGTTTCCTTTGTTGTCTGATATTAAATAATAATAAATCTATACTATTAATAAAGAGGTAACGCCTCGGCCTGTGACTGACTGACTGACTGATCTATCAACGCACAGCCAAAACTACTAGACCTAAAATCATGAAATTTGAAACATAGGTAGTTCTTACTATGTAGGCGCGCACTAAGAAGGGGTTTGCGAATTCACCCCCTAAAGGGTGAAAGGGGGGTTTACGTTAGTATGAAAGTCTTTCAATATTGATGTTAGAGATTTGAAAATTTGGATTATGGTTGTTTATCAAAAATAAAAATTGACCTGTTTTAGTTTTTTTTTTAATTTAAGGCATAAAGGGGTGAAATGGGGGTTAAAACAATGTATGGGAGATTTATTATTTTTAAAGCTAGAGTCTTGAAAATTGGTATTTGGGTTTTCCATACAAATTGAATGAAAGTAATTTCAGCATTTTTTTTTTCTTCCGTTACAAAGGGGTGAAAGGGGGTTAAAACGTCGTATGGAAAATTCGTCATTTTTAAAGCTAGAGCTTTGAAAATTGGTATTTGGGCTTTGCATGCAAATGTAAAGAAATTGAATTCGGCATTTTTTTCTTCAACCTAAAAAGGGGAGAAAGGGGGATAAAACACCGTATTGTCAATTTTAAAGCTAGATTCTTGAAACTTGGTATTTGGGCTTTGCATACAAATGTAATGAAAGTGAATACGTTATTTTTTTCTTCAACCTAAAAAGGGGGGAAAAGGGGGTTGAAACGAAGTATTGTCATTTTTTGAAGATAGAATCTTGAAAATTGGTAGGTATTTAGGCTTTGCATAGAAATTTTATAAAAGTCCCCCCCTATAGGGGTGAACGGGGGAACTGATTAAATTTAACAAAGTAAAGTTATAGAGTTTCCAGCATTTTTTAAATAAAATCTTTTTGAGATTCCTTCATTAAGGTTTACGATCAACAAAATTATCAATCCTATAAGTATCAGTAAAATTTTTTTTTGCTAATTACTTTAATTGTTGTGAATTCTACTTCGTTCAAAAAATTAAAATACCGAAGCGAAGCGAGGGCGGGCCATAAATAATAAATAGATTGAGACAACATCACATACATTGGCCTGGTCCCAAACTAAGGTTTTTCTTGTACTATGGGAACCAGAAACAAGGAAGGAACCACAAACATAAATTAACTGTTTCATCAACAAACATTTGTGTTGGTGCGGGAATCGAACCCGCGACCCTTACGTCTCAAGCGGCGCTCAAACCATTATCTGTAACACAAGTGCTTAAGCTACTTAATACTTAGTACAGAGTCAGGTCAATGTATGAGATGTTGTGAGAATTTAATTATTATTTATTGAAGTCATATTGCAAATTTACAGATTGTAATCTTTACCAAACGATCTTCAGGTAGAGAAAACATAAAAGCAAATGTTTGGGTAAACAAAAAAATACTGGAGCAAACTTAAAAAAGGATCAAACATGTGTTATTTAGAATAATTTATCGCAATCTTTAAAATCTGATGGTAATATTGTTTGTAATGTCCTTTGTACGAAATTTATAGGCTATTTTATATTATCTTTAATCATAATGAAACACATACGAACTATAGACTTGAGACTTTCACACATGGAAAGCTACGCTTTGGCGTGAATGGGTCGGCTCCAACTGAGTGATACCACGGTCAGAGAAAACCGGCAGACCCTGCGTCGAATGCGGGTCCCAAGGAGAAGGCCCATTGGGGGGAAATTGGGTTAAAGTTTGGCAAAAATATAAGCTAACTGTCCCTATAATAACTTGTAAAATACATATATTATTACTGAGGCAATAAATGATTTGATTCATCATCATCATTTCAGCCAATAGACGTCCACTGCTGGACATAGGCCTCCCCCAAAGTTCTCCACACAGATCGGTCCTGTGCCACCCGCATCCAATGGACTCCCGCGACCTTCACCAGATCGTCGGTCCTCCTGGTGGGAGGCCTGCCACGGCTGCGGCCTCCTGCACGGGGCCTCCACTCAAGGACCTATCCATCCCAACGGCCATCGATGTCAGATATTATGAGATCCGCAGAAGATCTAAGGTCACGGACATAGCCCGAAGAATTGCGTGGCTGAAGTGGCAATGGCCAGGGCACATTGCGAGGAGAATGATTTGATTAATTGATTGAATAATATAATATCATTGTCCCTACTATTTAATATCTTATTTACATAGATGTAGTAAAAGCTAAACATTAAGTTGTTGACCACATAATTATAAGTCTATCAAAAACATGTAAGAATTCTATACCTACTTATTAGAAGTGAGTGTATGCTTATTACTTTTTTTCATTTATTTCTAACACAATTAAATCACATTGTGTCTTCTATCTTCTATACTCTTCTATACTATTAATAAAGAGGTAACGCCTCGGCCTGTGACTGACTGACTGACTGACTGATCTATCAACGCACAGCCAAAACTACTGGACCTAAAATCATGAAATTTAAAACATAGGTAGTTCTTACTATGTAGGGGCGCACTAAGAAGGGGTTTTGCGAAATTCACCCCCTAAAGGGGTGAAAGGGGGGGTTAACGTTAGTATGAAAGTCTTTCAATTTAGATGTTAGAGATTTGAAAATTTGGATTATGATTGATGATCAAAAATGAAAATTGACCTGTTTCAGTTTTTTTTTTAATTCAAGCCATAAAGGGGTGAAATGGGGGTTAAAACAATGTATGGGAGATTTATTATTTTTAAAGCTAGAGTCTTGAAAATTGGTATTTGGGTTTTCCATACAAATTAAATGAATGTGATTTCAGCATTTTTTTTCTTCAGCTTACAAAGGGGTGAAAGGGGGTTAAAAGGTCGTATGGAAGATTCGTCATTTTAAAAATAGAGCTTTGAAAATTGGTATATGGGCTATGCATGCAAATGTAATGAAACTCAATTCGGCATTTTTTTCTTCAACCTAAAAAGGGGGGAAAAGGGGGTTGAAACGTAGTATTGAGATTTTTTGAAGCTAGAATCTTGAAAATTGTACTTAGGCTTTGCATAGAAATTTTATAAAAGTGATTTTGGTATTGTTTTTTCTTCAATCTTTAAAGGGGTGCTTTCGGTTTCTTCATATTCAACCCCTATAGAGTGAACGGGGGAACTAATTAAATTTGACAAAGTAAAGTTATAGAGTTTCCAGCATTTTTTAAATCAAATCTTTTTGAGATTCCTTCATTAAGGTTTACGATCACCAAAATTGATTGTTGTGAATTCTACTTCGTTCAAAAAGTTAAAATACCGAAGCGAAGCGAGGGCGGGCCACTAGTATATGATAAAGCATGTATACTCTGATTCATAATCATGTAAAGTAAACTGACAGATGAAAATTGCAAGTTTCTATGCATTTTGACATAATTATAGCATGTGTCAAATTGAGTGATAATGTATGGGGATGACACATTGACATCTGTCAGTTTACTTTACATGATTATTAATCAGAGTAAGATGTGTGAATGTACCCAAAACATGTACCCAAAGTTAGAAGATTTACTATAAGCCAAAGCTTATGACTAAAGCTAAAGCTTATAGTATAAAGCTTATTAGTTCAAGGTTATCTAGATACCTACTATAGTTCTCTTTACTTAAATAGTAAAGCAGGTTTTACTTGTACTAGAAATCTTATATGTTACAACATAGGTAAAAATATCGTTGATTTGATTAATAGAAAAAAAAAATTTTTTTTTATGTGATAGGTAGCAGGCGAGCAGGCGGATCACCTGATGGTAAGCAATTGCCGCCGCCCATGGACACTAGCAACACCAGTGGAGTTACAAGTGCGCTGCCATCCCCTTCCCCCGGGTGGGCTTCCGGTACCCTCACTCACTCGGCGAAACACAGCACAAGGGCTGCTTGATATGAAATATAGATAAAAAACTCAGAAGTAAGTAGTTTTTGGTCTGTATTTGTAAACTGCAAAGTTGAATAAGTTTGTTTGATTTCGAAAATAATTATAAATGCAATAGGTTATTATTGTTTCTCTATAGTTAAAAAAGACAATTCTAAAATCTATCTTTTTGGTTTTTTTTTTACATTATAGCGGACAAACGAGCAGACGGCTCACCTTATGGTAAGTGATCACCGCCGCCTATGGTCATCTGCAACCCCTGAGGCATCACAAATATGTAAATAAGTTGAATTGAATGGAATCGAATTGAATAAAATTGAATTGAATCACTTAGTATAACTCTAGATCAAAATGTAATGGTTTTTTTTGTTCGATTTACCTCAAATAACAGAAAAAATATTATATTATTGAAAGTCAATAAAAAGTTTATTTATTTAGCACTTTATTTCACAAAATATTGTGCAATATGCGAACTTAATGCCAAGAGACGTTCCTATCAACCTTTGAGTCATGCTGAAAGGACAAATTTTTGGGGTGAAACATACAAAAATAATTTTGATTTTATTTCTTTTTCAAACAGTAACCCTAACCCATTATTAACTTACCTACCTACTTATTTATACTAACTATACTCTTAAGCTTTTAATTTTTAATTCCTACTAGCTCATGGACTTATGTAGTCCGAATAAAAAAGTTTTGATTTGATTTGATTTTGAATTATTACAATTGTCTAAAGTTAATACTGGTTTAAAACGAATGCTGTCACTTTCTTTTGTCATTTTTGGAATGTCACAGCAACATTTTTAAGCCGTGACTAAGTTTAATCTCCGTTTTGTATGGACGTTAGTTTTCAAGTCTGTGTACAAAAACATCTTATTTATAGAAATAAAGAGTATGAATTGAATTCGACTTCTTCAGGAGCCAGTTGTCAATAAAATACAAAATTTATTGAACACCTTAAAAACGTACAAAATTATTATCATATCCATAAAAATCGAAAGAAACTACAATACACTCGAGGTATGACACTGGACAAATAAAAAAAGTTACAAACCTTTAGTTAAATTCCAATCACTATATCATATCAGCCGTCGATATTCCACAAAACACATGCACTTTTCACAAAAAAAAATGTCTTCCAACCCGATCGGCACTGGCATAAATAATCCAATCAAAAATAGTTTTATCACAAACTCGTAAAAATCAATGTCAATTTTTTTACGAAAAAAATATTTTTTTGTCGACGCGTGTGCTCTCTACGACACACTGTGCGAGACTGGTCGACTGATTTCCAATACTACTGAATAAGAAACATACGCATCTCTTTCCAACTTTACCCGTAGAAGCTGTTAGAGCGGGACAGGTATAATGGCATGCATTATGGTACGTTGTCGATGTGGTCTTTTTTCTGATTTCTTTGAACGATCCAAAGGATCTACATGATGATCTATAGATCGTTATAGTTTTCGTGAGTTATGCCTCCTGTTTGTGAATCATTGATATGAACCGTTTTCGAATTATGGTATTTGATTTTTTGTCTATGGTTGGTTTTTGGATGTTGATTGGTTAAGTAAACATTGTTTTTTAAACTTGTTTAATAGTGTCTTTAACCAACGGGATGGTTTCTGCATTTTCTAAATAGTTTTTAAGAAGTAGGTAGAAAGATGGATAGAGACTCTTTCTTGCACAAAATATTACAGAACTAAATGCTAATATGGTCAATTGGTCATTCACACGTACAATCTTGGCGGTCTTATTGCTAACAGGGATCTATTCCAGACAACCTTGGGGTAGAGGAATAATACAGCGAATTAACAGATCGAAGTAGGTAATTATAATGTAAGATAGAAATGACGCCCCCAGTTAATTATCGTCACCTGGTACTCATAATACAGGGGTTGCCCTAGTTTGAGACTGGTCTGGTGATTTATTTATTAGAAGGTCATATATCTATGATGGAGGTTTTTGCCCTGTGGGACTATAGATAGATAGATATTCTTTAGTGCACAGAATTAGGATACATGAGTGAAGCAACAGTTATAGACAGTACAATAAGGCGGTCTTATCGCTTGTAGCGAATTCTTCCAGACAACCTTTAGGTAGAGGAGAGAAAACAGCGTGACTAATCTCGATATAATAAAAAATATTGATACAATTCAATAGCCATTTGTATAAGTAGAGCGTTTTTGGGCTTGCCCAAAATATGTGCTCTTAAAGTTGTGATATCTCAGGTAAATTCAAATGAGAATCAAGCGATTCTTTCAACGATGTTTCTTAAATGGAGGCGTCTTTAGATTAAACAATTTTTTTTTTGTCAAATACCCAATTGGGCTTCCAGTACCCTCAATCACTTGACGAAACACTTTGTAGGCGCTGCTTAGCCGTTTTTCTCTCTACCTAAGCAGTTTTCTTCTCTCTACAAAGTGTATATTTTTATAAAAAGTATAGACTATAGAAGATAACGCTCCAATGGTCTTGTGGTTTGAATACCGGGCCGTGATCTCAGAGTTCGATTCCCGTGTCAAGCAAAAAAAAATGTTTCATTAATATTTGTGCATGGTGGCAGACGAGCCGACGGATCACCTGATGGTAAGCGATTACCGCCGCCCATTTACACCTGCTACACCAATGGTGTCACAAGTGCGCTGCTTACCTTTTAACCCCCTTCCCTGGATTGGACCTCCGGTACCCTCACTAACGCAGTGATACACAGCGCATGCACTGCTTCGCGCCGGTTTTCCGTGAGGTTGTCGTATTACTCCGGTCGAGCCGGACCATTCATGCCGAAGCGCTCTCCCACAGTTAAAATAACACACACACACACACGACACACCACAGTTAATTTATTTATATAATTTACCCTGCGACTTATACAGTAGTGGCGCCATCAATCAATTTCACGACATTATTGCTATGTATATCTACCATTGAGGTATCTACACACATATCGAGCAAAAGTACTTATGTCTCGAATTTTTCGAACGAGCGTACACCTTCTTAAAAGGCCGGCAACGCATCAGCGACCTCTCTGATCTCGCAGATGTTGATGGGCAGCGGTGATTACTTACCAGCAGGTGACCCGCTTGCTCGTTTGCCGCCTCTAGTATAAAAAAAACATAGCTCGTGTTTATGATCACCGCACCGCATTAGGCAAGCGTGGTGATTAAGCCTAATCCCATCATAGTAGCGATGACTTGATTTCTATGATGGAGGCCTTTGCCCTGCAGTGGGACAGGGATACTTTTATAAGGTTGTTGTACACGATGTGGGGACCGACAGCTGTTTTCCCAGAAACCTGGAGAGTTGTGACTTTAAGTGTTGGTTTAGGAGAGCATTCCTGCTCAGGCGTAGAGTGTTATTTTATGCCGCTGGGAATAGTGAGGGGCAAAGAGATATCGATAGATTACTTTTTACTTTTCAAAGTTCTTTATTAAAGACAATTTTTATATAATACAGGCACACTATTACATTTAGCAAAATAGTAGGTACACTTACATGATAATTCACATTCACTTTATGATCCGAAGATCTTTTAAAGGTTGCACAAACTCACAATTATTTCACTTAACAGACAATCGTTAGATTTAATGCTCAATATCTTTCCTCACTCCAACTGATATTGGGCTATGGCGGACAGTCTTAAAGACCAGCCACGTACGCAGGATATATAGTGCTCAAGTGTGTGCGCAAACAAAGGTGCACTCTCCATTCCCTTACCCTTTTAATTCGATGGGACACCAGTGTGACACGGCCGAAGAGAAAACCGGCGTGAAGCAGCCCCTGTGCTGTGTTTCGCCGAGTGAGTGAGGGTACCGGAGGCCCACTTGGGGGGGAAGGGGATAAAAGGTTGGCAGCGCACTTGTAACTCCACTGGTGTTGCAAGTGTCCATGAGCGGCGGCAATTGCTTACCATCAGGTGATCCGCCTGCTCGTCTGCTACCTATCACATAAAAAAAAATACATAATATTACACCCAGACACTGTGTATGTGTGTCACAATATTATATGATGTCGTCTCAAGTGAAAAAAAAATACTTAAACCTGAAAGACGCGAATAAAAAATGCCTTTGACTATATTTGAGTGGCCTATAATTATATTAACGTGCTGGGTCGGTGAGTAAACGTGGGAGAGCCACGCTTCGTCATGAATCACTCGATCGGAGTACCACGGTCTCACAGAAGACCGGAGTCCAGCAGCGTCTGCGCTGTATTTTTTTTTTTATGTGATAGGTAGCAGACGAGCAGGCAGATCACCTGATGGTAAGCAATTGCCGCCGCCCATGGACACATGCAACAGCAATGGAGTCACAAGTGCGCTGCTAACCTTTTATCCCCTTCCCCCCGATGGGCGTCCGGTACCCTCACTCACTCGGCGAAACACAGCACAGGAGCTGCTCCAAGCCGGTTTTCTGTGTGTATTTCACCGAGTTAGTGGGGGTACTGGAGGCCCAATTTGGAGAACGGGGAATAAAGGTTCGCAGCTCACTTATGACTCTACTGGTGTTGCGGATGTCTACGGGCGGTGGAAATCGCTAACCATCCGGTGATCCGTCTACTCGGTTGTCACCTATCACATAAAAAAATATCTGTATATTATGCAATTTTGCAGTTTTTTCTTTTCCCGAAGTTGATCAACTTACTATAGGGAGTTTGTCGAATATTTATAGAATCTTCATAAATAGTATCGATAAATTTTATATCGATAGTGACATAACCACGTCACTAGTGTTGAAGTGCCAAGTAAAGAACGTGAGACCGTGGGTTCGACAATCCAACTAAGGGACTGTATTTTTCATAGTTTGTTTTTTCAAATTGGTACAACTAAAAATAAGTCGTATAAACATTAGATCGATAAGATTTTTTAAGCATAATCAAAATAAAATTTGGTTACTGTATTTTCTTTTTTTATTTTGCTACAGGCAAACAAATAAACGGTTAACCTGATGGTAAAAGATCACCGCTGCCCGTGAACATAATATGAGATCAAAACAATTTTCGCTCTGAAACCATGGGAGAGCCACGCTTCGGCCTGAATGAATCGCCTCAACCGGAGTGATACCACGGCCTCACAGAAGACCGGCGTTCGTCATGTGAGTGAGAGTAACGCAGGCCCAATTGGGAAGAAAGGGGGTTAAAGCTTGGTAGCGCTTATACTAGTATTGCAAGTGTCTATGGGTGGCGGTAGTCGCTTATCATCAGGTGATCCGTCTGCTCGTTTGCTACTTATCACATAAAAAAATACAAAAGCGAAACTTAATGTAGCAGTTATTTTTCTCTCATTTCTTTCTTAATTTGCTTCCAAAAGTAACTTTCCAAAAATAAGCTGTTAAATCTTGAGTTTCATTAAAATCTCGAACTCATTTATTACAAACTAGTGGCCGCCCGCAACTTCGTTTGCGTGAACTTTATGACTCTTGACTTAAAGATGATTATTTAAATAGAATTTAACAAAAATATTACTTATTATAAATGTTCGTTTATAGGTTAATAGATTTTTAAGGCGGCTCATTAATATTTTATACGAAATGCTAAGGAATGGAACAACTTGCCGGCTTTTGTATTTCCAGAGAGCTACAATTTGGGTGTCTTTAAGTCGAGAGTGAATAGGCTTCTTCTGGGAAAGCACGCTACATCTTAGACCTCATTGTCACTCTCCATCAGGTGAGATGAGGTCAAGTGCAAACCCATTTAATATTTAAAATATCATCTTCTAATGAAAGTAACCCCCAAATTATTTTTTATTCCATTAGGGGATGTAAGTATTCTATTAAAGTTTGAATCTTATATTTTATCCATCAATTCTGTCAAAGAATGTGTATGCAAAAGTTGGAGTAAATTGGGCCAAGGAATCACGTAGTCCCATGATGAAACTTTGAACCCCCTTTTCGCTCCATTAGGGGTTTAAGTTCGGAATATCCTTCCTTATAGGATCTCATCCAAAAATGCTCATCACATTTGACAATTTTCCATTCCATTTCATTCCATATTTGTCATAGTGTAGCTGGGCTCTTAGAGGTCCAAACCAGATGTTCCATGATCTTTGTTTTTTTTTCCATGGCATCATAAACTGCTCATCAATTTGAACAACTTTTGTTAAGGTGCCATTGACCTACCTCTTATAGTTTAGCTGGGCTGTTGTGGTTCAACATCAAAGAGCCTGGTCTTCAAAATGTAATATATCCTATAAGTTGCCCTGATATTACAGCTATACAATAAAAAAAGTTTCATTCGAATTGGTTTAGTAGTTTCCGAGATTAGCGCGAACAAACAGACAAACAGACAAACAGATAAACAGACAAACAGACAGACAAAAATTTTAAAAATCATTGATTCATGTTCTGTTACTGTTTTTTAGTTGTCCTAAGTTATTTTGAGATAAATATCTTCAATGTACAGACACAGCTTTTTTACATTTTTATTATATGTATAGATATTTCATTAAAATTACACAATGAAAAATCATTAAAATTTCGACCCCACAATACTTTGGTTATGTATCTCATTTCACTGTAGGCGGACGATTTTTCATTATTTTCGGATGTCTAATTATATTATATCAATGGTCGGATGTGACGTAATGATTGATTATATAGGACGCGAACACAGTGGCGCGTGGTTGGCGAAAATTCGCAAGTTACTGGAGAGCTACGCTTTAACATAAATCTTGACCATTCAACTGGAGTAAAAACGAAAAGTAAAGTACTCATTTACAAACGATTATAAGTCATAATCATCAGCAACCCTGGACATAGGTCTCCCATAATGCACGCCACCGCTCCCGATTTTCGGCCACTCTCATCCAGCCCACACCAGCCAGCCTTCGAATGTCGTCATCCCATCTTGTCGCAGGGCGTCCAACACTACGCTTACCGAGTCGCGGTCTCCACTCAAGGACTTTACGGCTCCAACGGCTGTCAGTTCTGCGGCTAATGTGACCAGCGCACTGCCACTTCAGTTTGCTAATTCGGTGGGCTATGTCGGTGACTCTGGTTCTTTGTCGGATTACATCATTTCTGATGCGGTCCTTCAGAGATACTCCGAGCATAGCCCGTTCCATAGCGCTTTGGGCGATTTTGAACCGGTGGATTAGTCCAGCTGTGAGTGTCCACGTCTCGGCACCGTAAGATTTTATCATTGAGGTATATGTAGAACTAGAGGAGCTATCGTATGCAAAAGTCATGTTCCATTTTGAATTGTCAATGGAATTGTCAAACTTTAAGTGCGATGCAGCGCTGAAAAATAATTAAACGTCTAAGCATGCGAAATTCACGCAGCGCTATATCGCTTCTAGGATGGAGTTTGTTCGCGAACAAAAGGGCGTAAGCGCCGTGATTTTCATAGCACTTTACGCGTTTCGTTCAACGTACCTCAACAAAATGACATTTTCTTGACTAAGCTACAGATTACAGAAGGGACTATTCGTATCTGGGAGTTTTATACCTAACAAGAATCCTTACGTTTTATCTAATTTGTGTGTATGTAAGAATTGTCTGATAATTGGACGTAGATTAGTAAAAACGTTCCAACCCACAACATGTCCAAAATTGAGTTAAGTACACCATTATGATCAGCTAACATAGTACTACCATCTAGCGAAATGACTCTGTTCTAGCTTGTTTGTGTACACAGATACAGCTATGGTGGTCCAACCCACACATATGACAGGTGTCATTTTGAAAAACTCAGTAAGGTTCCAACCAGTTTGAAACATTTTTGTTCTTTAGTTTTTATAAGACATGCGTTTATTTCAATTTTAACTAAAATGAACTAAGCCATTTGAAACGTTTTTAATAATAATAATATGTTGATATTTTTTAGTTTACCTTACCACGAAAATGATTTAAGCGGCCTGGAACGTTTTTGAGAAATTCAAAGGGAATATTTAATGTTTAAATCTAATTCATAAAAACGATCTAAACACCCTGGAACGTTTTTAAGAAATTAATAAGAATGTTTAAAGCTATTTTATAATAATGATCTAAGAAAGCAGCCGTTATTTTTTAAATAATATTCCTTTCCGTCACCCTACTCTGTCCCCTCATGGGGACAAAACGGAATAAAAAGTTTCGTCTGTCCTCCCTTTAGCGACAAGGGGACGGTTGAAATTTATTTGATTGCTTGACAGTTCCATCTGTCTCCGTATTTCTAATAAGGGGACAGATGGAACTTTTTATTTCTTGTTTGTCCCCCATAAAATTTAATGTATAGATAGATATAATACTATACTATATTATATATTTATGTAGCTTATACAACATAGCATTAAATAAAAGACAATGGATTGGTTATTTAATCAAGTGTATGTATTTGAGCAAATAAATAAAAAAATCTTAATTCACTAATAATATAATATTATAATGAATGTTTTTTTGACTTTCTCACCTTTCATTTACATAAAATGAATAGTAGATATTGTACACATACAATCAGTCTTAAAACAACATAATTACATTATAACGATTACTTACTTTACTAATTATCATAATCATCATTTAAGCCAATAGACGTCCACTGCTAGACATTGTTCTCCACACAGATCGGGTTCTGTGCCACCCGCAACCAAGGGACCGGGACCTTCACTAGATCGTTGGTCCACCTAGAGGGAGGCCTGCCACGGCTGCGGCCTCCTGCACGCGGCCTCCAATCAAAGATCTTTCCACCCCAACGGCCGTCTTTTCTCCTCGCAATGTACCCTGCCCATTGCCACTTGAACCACGCAATTTTTTGGACTATGTCTGCGATCTTAGATCTTTTGCGGATCTCACAAAGATTTGAATCTTTGGGATCTCATCATTTCTGACACGATCACGCAAGGAGATTCCGAGCAAAGCCCTTTGGGTGACTTTGAGCCATCTGAAGCGGCTCATTGTAAGCGGCCACGTTTCGGTTCCGTATGTCATCACTGGCAATTTGATACACACGCATTAAAGACTTTCGACTTCAGACACTGTGGTAAATGGCCGAAATATGCTGCGTAGCTTCCCAAACGCTGCCAACGCTCCCAAACGTTGCCCAGCCGAGTTGCATTTGCCGATCGATCTCTTTTTGGAAGTTTGACTTACCAAGTTGCATTTTTTGTCCGAGGTAAATATATTCGTCTAAATTCCAGTGTAGAGCTAACAACTTTTACAGGAATGGGTATGACATACGAGTTAAAGATAACGTTCGTCTCGTCCATGTTCATTTTGAGACCCACTTGTTGAGAGAATCGACTGCGGTCGTCGAGCATTGTGCTAAGGTCTTTCAAGGTCTCAGCCATGACTACGATATCATCGACAAATCGAAGGTGCGTCATGTACTCGCCATTTATATTGATGCCAAGTCCATTCTATTCCAGAAGTTTGAAAACGTCCTCCAACAAAGTTGTGAACAGTTTCGGGGATATAACGTCACTCTGTCTCACACCTCCCTGGAGTGGTATGTGCTTAGACTTCTGGTCCTGAAGACAAACTGACATGGAGGCATTTGCGTTTGCGGACTGCAACACTTGTATGTACCGGTAGTCTATTCGGCACCTTTGGAGAGCTAAGCATAATGGTAGATATACTCTTTGGTCCTCTGTAAATGTTGCCACAGCGTATGAATGTGGTGTATGGCGCTAAAGCCTTTCCGGAATCCGGCTTGTCCCGGAAGCTTGAAGTCGTCAAACTTACGTGCGGGCTTCCGATCCCTCAAGAATTGCGTAGCTCAAGTGGTAATGGGCAAGGTAAATTGCGAGGAGAATAGACGGCCGTTGGAGTGGAAAGTTCTTTGAGTGGAGGCCGCGTGCAGGCGGTCTCACCCGTGGCAGGCCTTCCTCCAGGTGGACCGACGATCTAGGGAAGATCGCGGGAGTCCCTTGGATGTGGGTGACACCTGTGCCACCCACATCCAAGGGACTCCCGAAGGACCGATCTATGTGGAGAATGTTGGGGGAGGCCTGTGTCTAGCAGATTGGCTGAAATTATGATTATGATGATTGGTAAAGTAACTAATTGTTGTATGTAATTATGTTGTATTAAGACTTACAATATTGATTATCAATATTGGAAGACTGATTGTATACATTATCTACCTGCTGTGATTTATTTTACAAGTATGTGTGTGACCGATGATAAAAACAAAGAAGAGCATTAAGAAATTTAGATTTTTTGTTCAAATACACTTGATTATTACTCAAACCACTATCTTTTACTTAATGTAATGTTGTTTAAACTACATAATACATATAGTATTATTTGTATACATAAAGTGTTATGGGAAACAAACAAGAAATAAAAAGTTCCATCTGTCTCTGTATCTCTAATAAGGGGACAAATCGAACTTTTTATTCCGTTCTGTCCCCATGAGGGGACAGAGCAGGGTGACAGAAAGGAATAATCCCTGCTCCTGACTTCGATATCGAAACTACAGAAGAACTATACATTTTTAATATTCTAATTTGATTGAATACTGTCTGAATAATATGTTTTTTTATTAAATCTCTTTATTTTCTTATTTTGAAACGTTTTTGATAAATATGTAACGAAACAACTTCCAAGGAAATTATGATTAATTAAAAACGTTCCAAGTCTAAAATCACGTTTATTTTAAATAAAAAAATAAAAATTGAATGTTTTAATAATGTACAAAAAAAGGTATTAATATTATATTTTAGATCATCAATGACCCAACTTAAAATATTTCGCTACCACAGAAGACTACTAAATTTAACTTCAAAACGTCATTACTCAAAACAAGCATTGTGTGGGTTGGAACGTTTTTATTAATCGACGTCCAATTATGATTAAAGAGTACCTACGACCTACATACATTAAAACTTCCGTCAAATGAGATTGATTGTGCCAGTTTACATATTTTGTTAAATGAAACGAAGAAATACCTACCTTTCAAGTACAGAAATTTTATGCAGGAATTAATAGGTTAAAATAAAAGTCGTAAATACAAATGACACCTACATTTATTTAATTACCCAAACTACCAAAAAAAGGTTGTCTACCCAAAGGTTGTCTGGAAGAGATCGCTATTAGCGATAAGGCCGCCGATATTGTATTTAGAAATTACTATTAGCATTAAGTTCTATTATGTGTTGTGCAATAAAGAGTATCTATCTATCTACCCTTAAACAAAATAAGTTTAGTTAGCTTCTGCCGTTTAGATAAATAATTGATACTCTGATCAGTTTTAGCTTCATGTTTTAAGCGAATTGTTGTGTATTTGTTGTTGTGCAAATGTATTCGGAGATTTAAAGTGCATGGTTGATTAAATTAATGTTGTACTAAAGATGAAAATGTCTAGCGACGGTAAAATATGATAAATTAAAAACTCTTTACCAAAATCGTTACATCAAAAATCGAATGGTAGGTAACGCATTAAGACATCACTAATTGATTTGTTTGTACTCGAGCTCCCAAAAGCAAATTGATGAATGAAACGGTATGTAGGTAGGCATGTAACAATTTTCAACAATTTCCCTTCTGTTTATAATTAATCTATGTCGAATGCGACAATAATGGCGTCTGTCAAATTGTGCTCATATTTAATTTTGAAACGAAAATATCTAATTACTCACCGGTGGAAAGTTATCCCTTTGCACTTCGCCGTATTCCTTGAATTATTTGTGCAATATCTTAACACACAGGACGGCATTTTTTATGCGTTTAATAGTACTTTTTCACATGAACAACTGTTGGATGGACAACCCGTCAGTGCTAGCAAGCGACTGATTGACGTGCGGTGTAACCACCGCAATTGAATGGAACCTATTAGTAATGAGTGGTGTCTCCTCTAGTTCTACATATACCTCAATGGATTTTATGTATATTCTAGTTTACAATCATATGTAAACTGACACATATCCATGTGTCATCCCCATACATTATCACTCAATTTTACAGATGGAAAATGTCAAAATGCATAGAATCTTGTCATTTTCATCTGTCATTTTACTACGCATGATTAAAAACCAGAGTATAGAGATAAATTCCATTGATGAAAATATTTGAGCGCCGGTTGAGACGTAAGGGTCGCGGGTTCGATTCCCGCACCGACACAAATGTTTGTTGATGAAACAGATATTTGTGTTGGGTCTGGGTGTTTGTGATACCTTCGTTGTTTCAGGTTTCCATAGCACAAGGGAAAACCTTAGTTTGTGACCAGGACAATGTATGTGATGTTGTCTCAATTTATTTATTATTTATTGATAGCTACCAGTCTTTAAGCAATTCGAACTAAACGCTTGCGTTTATGTAGTCTACAACTAGCGCCATCTATTGGTCAAGTTTAAAACTAAAAAGAGACAATAAGTATGTATATATTTGGAATTTCTTAAAATGTCGTGTCTACTATTTATTTTCGGCTAGAACCTAAAAAGAAAAGTATCAGCCACTGCAGGACAAAGGCCTTCATCATAGAAATCAAGTCATCGCTACGATGATGGGATTAGGCCTAATCACCACGCTTGCCTAATGCGGATTGATGATCACAAACCCGAGCTATGTTCGAAAAATTCGGTCCGTGATATCGGGGTCCCCGGGTTCGATTCCCGGGTCGAGCAAAAGTATGTCGAATTTTTTGATCATAGCTCGGGTTTGTGATCACCGCACCGCATTAGGCAAGCGTGGTGATTAAGCCTAATCCCATCACAGTAGCGATGACTTGATTTCTATGATGGAGGCCTTTGCCCTGCAGTGGGAGAGTGTAGGTTAATATACTTAAATTTTTTTTTATCACCACGCTTGCCTAATGCGGTGCGGTGATCACAATCCTGAGCTACTGGTTTCTATGATGGAGGCCTTTGCCCTGCAGTGGGACAGTATATAGGCTGGTACTATAATTTTCACTTTGACATGCAGTATGAATACAGCTTTAGAAACCAGGTGTGAAATCCATCATAAGAGAACAATGTTAATTTGGCAACAGTCTTTCGTAGGGGGTTCAATAATGACCCTATTCTGCCAAAATTATATTATAGCCTTGTTTCACCGATACAGGGTGTATCTGTGAACATTTACATCCCTTTAACCACGTGTTCTATCAACCATTCTGAACAACATTTGTTCTATGACTATTGGAACTTTGGAAGGACGGCCTTGATGGTGCCCGAAGCGCGAAAAGTCCCGGGTTCGATTCCCGGTCAAGTCAATTTAGGAAACGACATTTTCTAAGTTTTCTTGGGTCTGGAATTCTGGATGTTCTAGATTGACGCCCCCCAGTTAATTATCGTCACCTGGTACTCATAGTACAGGGGCTGCCCTAGTTTGAGATCAGGTTGATTGGTAGGATCACAAGTAGCAGACGAACAGACGGATGATCTGATGGTAAGCGATTGCCGCCGATCATAGACACCCGCTGCACCAGTAGAGTCACAAGTGCGCTGCCAACCCTTTAACCCCCATTCCTCCCAATTTGGCCTCCGGTACCCTCACTCACTCGATGAAACCCAGCGCAGGCGCTGCTTCATTGTCTTATGTGACACCGTGGTATCACGCCGGTCGAAACCGGCCCATTCATGCCGAAGCGTGACTCTCCCACAGTTAAAGAGAGTATCTAAAGATTATGATTTCCCTTTTTTGACTAATGATGATGATGACTAAAATGTAACTATGATAATGGGGGCAGTATGGGCGGCGGCAATTGTTTAGCGTCCTCTAGCGGTAGCTTACATAATATTTGACATTCATAATCTAATAAGTAACTGTCTGTCTGCTACTTTTTCACGCCAAAACTACTCAACGGATTTAAATATGAAATTTGGTATACAGATAATCTAGACCCTGAGAAAGGACATAGGTTACTTTTTATTGCGAAAGAAAAAGTTACTTTTCCACGCGGACGGAGTCGCGGGCGGCCGCTAGTGTTCTATAAGGACTTAAATTGATTAAAGAATATTTCTATTTCTACTTACCATCAGGTGATCCGTATGTTCGTCTGCCACCTATCACATTATATTGGCGGTTCCCTTACATAATAAGGACGCAAGTAATTTGCAGGGCATCGAACTTCAACGACTAATAGAGTTTCACTCAAAAATTTTGTTTTTATTTTTTACGTCGCATTCTTTATCTTTTTAACGCCATCTTTCGGTGGATTTTCATGTTTTTTATCTTTAATTTTGCTTCAGTTTTGGCATTGATGTAATACCGGGCTACTTTAGAAAGTTTTCGCATTATACAAGTTTTGAATAACGTAGCTCGGGTTTGTGATCGCCAATCCGCCAAGCGTGGTGATTAAGCCTAATCCCATCATACTAGCGATGACTTTTTTTTATGATATAGGTGACAGACGAGCTGATTTATCACCTGGATTGGACGCCCGGTACCCTCACTCACGCAGCACAGTGCATGTGCAGCTGCACGCCGGTTTTCTGTGAGAACGTGGTATTACTCCGGTCAAGCTGACCCATTCATGCCGAAGCGTGGCTCTCCCACTGTTAGACTGACTGACTGATTTCTGTGATGGAGGCCTTTGCCCTGCAGTGGGACAGTACCTTTCAAATTCATATTTATTTATTGAATAATTAAGTCGTTACATAACCCTGCAATTCTGCCCAAAGAATTACGTGGCTGAAGTGGCAATGGGCAAGGCACATTGCGAGGAGAACAGACAGCCGTTGGGGTGGAAAGGTCCTTGAGTGGATGCCACGTGCAGGACGCCGCAGCCGTGGCAGGCCTCCCACCAGGTGGACCGACGATCTGGTGAAGGTCGCGGGAGTCCCTTGGATGCAGGTGGCACAGGACCGATCTGTGTGGAGAACTTTGGGGGAGGCCTATGTCCAGCAGTGGACGTCTATTGGCTGAAATGATGATAACCCTGTAAGGGCGATTTTGAGGCGAATATGCCAAAAAGAAGATAACATTTTTGTGACAAAACATAACCTTTCAGTCCTATCAGATAGGTGGCATACAAGCAAACGGATTAACTAATTGCCCAGTGACAACCTAGCAACATCAGTACTGTCACGTATGCTGCCAGCTTTTAAAATCCCCTTCCCCCCGGATTAGGCCTCGGGTACTCAATCATTTAAACACAGCGCAGGCGCTAGCTTCATGCCAGATTTCTGTAAGGCTATGGTTTAAGTTCGGTCAAGCCGGCCCATTCCTTCCGAAGCCAGGCTCTTCCACCGTCAAAACTAGTCTTACTACTCAAAACTAATTTCTAGGAATCGAACCCACGACCTTTAGCGTATGAGGCAGGGTCACTTTCAAATACGCCTTCCGGTCAGTATTCTTTTTGTATTCATAAGATATAATAAATAAATAGACATAATGCAATTATAGGCACCTATAGTCTGCCGCAAGAAAGTGTAGTTATGACCTTGAGTGCGCAGAAACCAATTTTCATAGAAAGTCGTCTTTTTACAAGTGCGCAAAATAACGGTCATAGCTATACTTTCGGGCCTCCAGCTACCTATACTAGATCCGGCAAGAAACTCGCCACTTAAGTTCCAATTTTAGCCATCTTAAAAAAAATTGTCACAGATTCAAAATAAACTAACGTCAGGTGACGTCACCCAAAAAACATAGACAAATAAAGAATTAAATCATAACCACGGACCTACCCCAAAGTAGCTTTAAACTTACCAAAAGATTCCAAACAAACAAAAAAATGGGCGGAGAGGTGAGCGCGAGGGCTATGTGGTTCCGTATGGTTTATTGTTCAGTTTTTTTAAGGGGCTATACGAATGAAACTAGCGCCGCCAACCTATTTACACTGATTGTGGCGAAAATACGATATTTTTTAAGAAAGCATAACATTACAGACTTAGATAAAAGTAAATTGAATTTTTCAAGATGCAAACCAATATATAAAACACGCGACAAGTAACAATAATGTCAATTATTGCTAAAAGCCGTTTTTAGCAATAATTTACATTATTATTACTTGTCGCGTGTTAGAAATATTGTATTGCATCTTGAAAAATCCAATTTACTTGGATCTAAGTCTGTAATGTTTTATTTTCTTCAAAAATATCATATTTTCGCCACAAGCAGTGTAAATAGGTTGGCGGCGCTAGTTTCATTCGTATAGCCCCTTAACCGCTTCCGAAACCATGGCTCATCTCCTGGCATGCTCTTTATGCCCAGACAGCTGCACATACGGTGAACTCCTGCAGCCTACCGACATCGCAGTCGTTGTGGCGGAGTATTGGACTGGCAATTGCTTACCATCAGGTGATCCGCCTGATCGTCTACCTAACATAAAAAAAAATGTTTCAAAAACACAATTTTGTCTCTAATGAAGGGTTTTCCGTCACCCAACGGATCTCTAACACTGTGAATCACACCCGAGCCGAGTTACTAAATAGATAAAGCCCTATTATGACAAACAGACAGACAAAAAACTGTGTTAGTGGACACAGGAGTTATGGGTGTGTGTATGGTCAGTAGCGGAGCGATGAGCGGAGCGGATAGCGTTTTTATATGTGAATTTTAAGCATACTTTTTCGAACACAGCTCGGGTTTGTGATCACCGCACCGCATTAGGCAAGCGTGGTGATTAAGCCTAATCCCATCATAGTAGCGATGACTTGATTTCTATGATGGAGGACTTTGCCCTGCAGTGGGATAGTAAAATTTTACGTTATTATTGAAATGCTAGTACAAACATAAATATACAAAAATTAACATTTTTGTATATTATGTTTGTACTAGCTTTAGACCGCGGCTTCGCTCCCCACTTCCTCAAAATGGAGGGTTAGAAAGGGACAAAAAGTCGCCTATGTTACTCTCCATCCCTTCAACTAACTCCGCCCAAAAAATCACGTTAATCAATCGCTTCGTTAAAAAAAGAACACAAACAGACAGACAGACATAATATTAGAATGCATTTGATTGATGTGTGTGTGTGTGTGTGTGTGAGGGAGCGTGTATGTGTGCGAGTGTGTGTGTGTGTGTTTGGATTCTTCGGGATGACTTCGTATTATGACGTCTAAATTTTGATGGTGTATTTTTTTTTATGTGATAGGTAGCAGGCGAGCAGGCGGATCACCTGATGGTAAGCAATTGCCGCCGCCCATGGACACTCGCAACACCAGTGGAGTTACAAGTGCGTTGCCAACCTTTTATCCCCTTCCCCCCGAGTGGGCCTCCGGTACCCTCACTCACTCGGCAAAACAGCACAGGAGCTGCTTCACGCCGGTTTTCTGTGAGGCAGTGGTATCACTCCGGTCGAGCCGGCCCATTCATGCCGAAGCATGCCTCTCCCCACAATTCAATATATGCGTATGCGTGTCTCTCCCTATGTGTATGCGTGCGTGTGTGCGTGAGTAATGTGTGTGTTTGTGTGTGTGTATTCTTTGGGATGACTTCGTATTAAAACATCTAAATTTTAATAGTGTATTTGTTGTTCCAACTCTTGCCACTAAAACCTAGGCGTGACGGACAGACAAGCAGACAATAAATCAAGCAGATAGCAACTCAAAGACACCGAACTGAGCATCCCCAGGGTTCGTTGTTAAGGCGAGGTATACAGTTATAGTCCGAGGCAAGAAAGTGTAGTTATGACCTTGAGTGCGCAGAAACCAATTTTGATAGAAAGTCTTCTTTTTTACAAGTGCGCAAAATAACGGTCATCGCTATACTTTCGTGCCTCCAGCTATAAACTGTGGGAGAGCTTCACTTCGGCATGATTGGGCACGGGCTGAAGACCAGCGTAATGGGGCGGGTTTTGGCCGAGTGAGTGAGGGTAACGAACATACAGACAGACAGATAAAAATATACTGATTGCATTTTTGGCATCAGTATCGATAACTAATCATCCTCTGATAGTTATTTTGAAAATATATTTCATGTACAGAATTGACCTCTCTGCAGCAGCCTTACAAGAGCACAAATGTGAATAATTATTTTGTGCCATGAGTTTGAAATACAGCGCTACAGATTTATAATAATATAGCGGCCGCCCGCGATTTCGTCCGCGTGGAAAAGTAACTTTTTACCCCCCTTTCAACCCCTTACAAACCCCTTTTCGCAATAAAAAGTAGCCTATGTTCTTTCTTAGGGTCTAGATTATCTGTAGGTATACCAAATTTCATTTAAATCCGTTGAGTAGTTTTGGCGTGAAAGAGTAACAGACAGACAGACAGACAAGTTACTTTCGCATTTATAATATTAGTATGGAATATGGAAAGTATGGAATATTAGTATGGAAAGTATGGATTATGTATAGTTTTTTTCGATAGTGACATAACCGTCACTAGTGTTGAAGTATCAAGTCAAGAACATGGTTTCGACAGTTCAACTCAGGGACTGTATCCATACTAATATTATAAATGGGAAAGTGTGTCTGTCTGTCAGTCTGTCTGTCTGTATGTTTGTCTTTCTTTCACGGCAAAACGGAGCGACGAATTGACGTGATTTTTTTAAGTGGAGATAGTTGAAAGGATGGAGAGTAACATAGGTTACTTTTTGCACCTCCGTGCTACCCCAAATTTAACGCGAGCGAAGCCGCGGGCAAAAGCTGGATTTCATAGTTTGTTATTTCAAATTAGTACAACAAAAAAATAGTTTTAAAATTTATTATGATCTCGAACCGACTTCGCCTTAACCATACAATGTTAAGACATTCCTCCCGGGGAATGCACATCGACGTCGGCCCATGTTAATGATCGGTGTTCTGTCTGTGTGTCACTTTTTGTTGTACCATAGATAATGCTGGGAAAGACTTGTCAAAAATCCGGCCGAGTTTTGGTGCGTTTACCCTATTTTAAAAGGTGGGTGTAAATGTGATTTTACCCCAAATTATAAAGGTGACGATTTTGGGGCGTTTACACTATTTTAATAGGTGGGCGAAAAGGTGTGTTTACCCCAAATACAAAGGTGACTGTATAGTTTCATTTACAACAATAAAAATAAAGTGTCAATTTTGGAGAGTTTACCCTATTTTGAAAGGTTGACGTAAAAGTTTTACCCCAGATTAAAAATGTGAACATTTACCGGTTCAGAGATATTGACGCCCTGTAAGTCTAGTACCTAAGTACCGGGCATCTTGGGGTCTTTTGTTCGATTCCCGGGTCAAGCAAAATAATGTTTCGAATTTTTCGAACATAGCTCGGGTTTGTGATCACCGCACCGCATTTGGCAAGCGTGGTGATTAAGCCTAATCCCATCATAGTAGCAATGACTTGATTTCTATGATGGATGCCTTTGCCCTGCAGTGGGACAGCATAGGCTAATACTTTACTTCCACACGAAAAAATTACTGGACTAATAACAAATTGTAGACATAGGTATTTCATTTTCTTTCCTCAAAATATACCCTAATCATAATCCTTCCTGACTAATCTATCTTCTTCTATACTATCTTCCTCTCTATTCTCTATACTATTCATAAAGGGATAACTTCTATAGACAACGACAAGTCTTATAGGTAAACCGAAAATACGAAACGCTTGCGCGATGTAATTGAGTACAGCGCCATCTATTGGTACATTTTTGAATTACGGGTACCGAAGCAAAGTGAGGGCGGGCCACTAGTAATTATTATAAATGCGCTTTCACGCCAAAACTACTGAACAGATTTGAATGTTTGGTATACAGATAGTCTAGACCCTGAGAAAGGACATAGGCTACTTTTTATCGCGAAAAATAGATTGTAAGGGGTTGAAAGGGGGGATCAAACTTATTAAATAATGCTGCTCAAAGATACTAGTCCACGCGAATGAAGTAGCGGGTATAGCTGAAGGCACGAAAGTATAGCGATGACCGTTATTTTGCGCACTTGTAAAAACGAAGACTTTCTATCAAATGGTTCTGCGCACTCAAGGGTCATAAAGCACTTTCTTGCCTCGGACTATAACAGCTAGTACCCTAAAATAAATAGTAGCCGATTATACATTTGCGACTCTCTGGTGTTGCGGGTGTCCATGGGCGGCGGTAATCGCTTACCATCAGGTAATCCGTCGGCTCGTTTGCCACCTATATAAAAAACACATGACCGGGAGTCGAACCTGGGACCCTCTTAGACGTCTATATCCGCGACCGCAGACCACAGTTTATGGGGAAGCCGATGTGGGCCCCGCATTTACATGGTGTCTTTACGATTTTCGAAACACCTTATATTTGAAAGGCGCACGGTAGAGTGAGGGCCAAGTTTTGCGGTTAGAGTGACCCTACAAATAGCCTCCCTTGAGCGTTGCGTGGACGCGGCGCCCGAAAATGCTAATGGAAGATCACCGGCCAAGACGCCGATGCTCAAAAGACCCTATTTTGGAGTCACTCTTTAGCAAGCCAGATAAATAGTATACGTCCGACATCTTTGTCCTCTAGCGCCCGTTTTAGCAAAAAAAGTTCCAGTTTTTGTTTTGCATATTTTTTGTACAAAAACTCCTTGTTTCTAAGTAATGTTTGGATGAGTCATTGACGTACAGCCACACATCAAAGTATACAAAACTGTCAAATTTATTCAATCCACTCTCAACTTACTGTCATACACATTAGGTTGAATATCAATTGAGGAAATTTGACAGGTTGTGGTAACCCGATGTGTGGCTGACTGTACAATATATTTTTTGGAATTTAACTGTAATTTTAGGGGACCGTAGTTTTTTTTGTGATAAGCAGATGAGCAGGAAGCTACGCAGCATATTTTCGGCTCATTAACCACAGTGTCTAAAGACGAAAGTCTTTAATGCGTGTGTATTGCCAGTGATGACATACGGAACTGAAACGTGGTCGCTTACAATGGGCCGCTTAAGAGGGCTCAAAGTCACTCAGAGGGCAATGGAGAGGGCTATGCTCGGAATCTCCTTGCGTGATCGTGTCAGAAATGATGAGATCCGCAGGAGATCTAAGGTCACGGACATAGCCCAAAGAATTGCGAGGAGAACAGACGGCCGTTGGGGTGGAAAGGTCCTTGAGTGGAGGCCATTGGATGCGTGGCACAGGACCGATCTGTGTGGAGAACTTTGGGGGAGGCCTATGTCCAGCAGTGGACGTCTATTTGACTGAAATTATGATGATGATGATGAGATGAGCAGACGGATCTCTCGTAGTTTTTTTGTGATAAGCAGATGAGCAGACGCACTTGTGACTCTACTGGTGTTGCAGGTGTCGCTCGGCGGCAGTCGCTTACCATCAGGTAATCCGTCGGCTCGTTTGCCACCTATATAAAAAAGCACATGACCGGGAGTCGAACCTGGGACTGTCTTAGACGTCTATATCCGCGACCGCAGACCACAGTTTATGGGGAAGCCGATGTGGGCCCCGCATTTACATGGTGTCTTTACGATTTTCGAAACACCTTATATTTGAAAGGCGCACGGTAGAGTGAGGGCCAAGTTTTGCGGTTAGAGTGACCCTACAAATAACGTGCGCGGCCCGAAATGCTATGGACGATCACCGGCCAAGATGCGACGCTTCAAAGACCCTAGTTGGGGGTCACTCTTAGCAAGCAATAAAATTAGTATTAAAAAATCCTCAACTGATATCGCTGGCGGCCAATTTCACAAAAACAGCATGTACGCAATATTATAGTGCTAAGTGTGGCAAACACAGGTGCACTCCCTTCCACCCTCTTACTTCGATCACCAGTTTACACAACATCTCTACATTGACCTGATTCCAAACTAAGTAGCATAAGCACTTGTGTTACAGATAACAGACAACACAGGAAACACAAATATAATACTTAAAAACATACATTACACCCAGACATTGAACAAACACAAGTGTTCATCACACGAATGTTTGTCCAGGGTGGGGATCGAACCCATGACCTTTGGCGTATGAGGCAGGGTCACTACCAAATGCGCCATCGGACACATTAAAACTCCGATAGAGCTTAAAAGCCCTGATAAGGAAAACATATTGTTCCGAACTTGGCCATCCTTTTACCAAACCCCCGTATATTTTATGACGTACACTTCTGCTTTAGAGTCGCACGTTGTCAAAATAAAATGAACTTAATTACCTGGAATTAGGACAGGAAATGGCATGACACGTCTGTATTGATGTGCATTAATAAATTTGACAGTGAAATAAATGGCGAAGGAAAGAATTGTATGGATGTGAATTTGAACATGGGAGAGCTATGCTTCGGCATGAATGGGCCGGGTCGATCGAGTGATACCACGCCCTCACAGAAGACTGCAATGTGTTTCGCCGAGTGAGTGAGGGTACCGGAGGCCCAAGTAGGGGAAAGCGGGTTAAATGTTGGCAGCACACTTGTGACTCTACTGGTGTTGCAGGTGTCTATGGGCGGCAGCAATCACATCAGGTGATTCGTCTGCCAACTATCACATACTTTAAAAAATCTAAACTGTTTTTTTTTTCAATTTTTTACAAAACTTCTTTTTATTCACAAAACTAAAAATTTTTCAAAAAAAGTATTTTTTTCACTTTTTTTTTATGGTATAGGTAGCAGACGAGCAGGCGGATCACCTAATGGTAAGCAATTGCCGCCGCTCATAGACACAAAATTTGGTACAAATGTTTTTTTTTTTTCAAAAAATTCGTAAACTTTGCGTCCCGGCGTTTTTAACAACGGGACAGGTAACCGAAAACAAGAAGTATGGTCAGTTAGTCGGCCCTCACTTTTATTATAAGCAAAACAGCTACATTTCAAACGGTATCAGAAATAACAAGTAATATAAAAAATGTTTTCAAACGAACACCTTTACTGTTAAAATTGTTCTATTGTTTGAAATATGTCTTTATGATGTTCAACCAGCAATAAAAAATATAATTTTTTTAAATAAATTACTTTATTGTTTGTTCAATTAAACAATTAGCTTCTATTTACAGTTACAACCATATTTACTTTTAACATCATAAAGACATATTTCAAACAATAGAACAATTTTAACAGTAAAGGTGTTCGTTTGAAAAAAGAGCTGTTTTTTCTAGTATCGTTTGAAATGTAAACATATTTCTTTAGTATTTTTATGTGATAGGTGGCAGAAGAATATAATAATGCAATTAAGAAATTCCTGGACACATCTTTCGGATGGGACTAAAACCCACGATCTTTCCTCAAACTAGGTGAAATGCCAGCCACTGAGCTTATCCATACCTACTAATATTATAAATGGGAAAGTGTGACTGTATGTTTGTCTTTCTTTCTCGGAAAAATGAAGCGACGAATTGACGTGATTTTTAAGTGGAGATACTTGAAGGGATGGAGAGTAACATAGGCTACTTTTTGCCCCTTTATAACCCCCCTTTTTAAGTAAGTGGGGGGCGCGAGTGAAGCCGCGGGCAAAAGCTACTACTATAAAAATAGGTATACCTACAACACAGGTCAGTCTATATCTATATCTATCTTCTATACTATTTATAAAGAGATAACTTCAATACACAACGACAAGGCTTATAGGTAAACCGAAAACACGAAACGCTTGCGCGATGTAATTGAGCACAGCGCCATCTATTGGCTCATTTCTGAATTACGGTCCCGAAGCGAAGTGAGGGCGGGCCACTGGTTACAAATAAAAGTGTAAATCGAAGTCATATCCACACAAATCTATCTCACAAGACTCGTACACTAAAATAAAGAGCGATATGAACCAATGATATAATTGAAAATCGCTTGGCATATATAAATAATACCACACAACCCGCACGGCTGATGAGAGGGCAACTGTAACTTCTCATGGAGCGTATAGCTGGAGGCCCACGAAAGTATAGCGTGACGTATTTAGCGCACTTGTAAAAAAGGCTTTAACTGTGGGAGAGCCACGCTTCGGCACGAATGGGCCGGCTCGACCGGAGTGATACCACTGCCTCACAGAAACCGGCGTGAAGCAGGCCCAGTTGTTGTTTAGCAGAGTGAGTGAGGGTACCGGAGGCACACTCGGGGGGAAGGCGGATAAAGGTTGGCAGCGCACTTGTGTTACTACATGGTGTTGCAAGTGTCCATGGGCGGCGGCCAATGTACCATCAGGGATCCGCCTGCTCGCCTGTACCTACACATAAAAAAAAAAAAAAAGGAGATTTCTATCAAAATTGGTTTCTGCGCACTCAAGGTCAACTACGCTTTCTTGCCTCGACTATACCAAGGTTCTGTCCAAAGGGGAGCAAATTAGATTTTTACAAGTTAAGTACTTATAGAATCATCATTATCATCATTTCAGCCACATAGGCCTCCCCCAAAGTTCTCTACACAGATCGGTCCTGTGCCACCCGCATCCAATGGTCTCCCGCGACCTTCACTAGATCGTCGGTCCACCTGGTGGGAGGCCTGCCACGGCTGCGGCCTCCTGCACGCGGCCTCCACTCAAGGACCTTTCTACCCCAACGGCCGTCTGATCTCCTCGCAAATATATAAAACTAGTGTAGTAGTAGTAGTTCGTCCGACTGCCTGCCAATAGATGGCGTTAAGCGTCAATTGCGTCGCGCTACTGTTTTGCCTTTTCAGTTTGTAGGTATTTATGGTTTGTCGATGTCTGTAGATTTTATCTATACTATTTATAAAGAGATAACTTCTTCAGACAACGACAAGGCTTATAGGTAAACCGAAAACACGAAACGCTAGCGCGATGTGATCGACCCCCAGCGCCATCTATTGGTTCATTTTTGAACTACGGTCCCGAAGCGAAGTGAGGGCGAGCCACTAGTCTCTTTATAAATAAATAGATGAAGCAACAAAGTTACGTATTCAATTTTGCTCTACACTTTCAAGTCCGAAACCTCGCACCTCAAACTATCGAGTGTCCCATACAAAGTGTTCCTTCGAAATTTATATGTGTGTTTATTCAAAAATTGCCCATACAATCTTCCATACAAACATCGGAATATTACCGTTTTAGCCATTTGTCGTCCCGCAGTCTTGAACTTCGATTTTTATGACTGAGAAACCATAGCTGACTCATACATACTCATACAAGTCATACAAAATGTATGAATGTAGTTTTTTTTGTCAATGGTTCAAGCCCAAACTCTTGTAAATGGGTTATTAGCTGTTTCATACAGTTTGATTGGAATCATTAATTTAGAATTCATTAATTAAATTGTCACATCTCATACATTGACCTGACTCCGTACTAAATAGCATGCATTTGTGTTACAGATATCAGACAACAGAGGATCACAAATGTATGTACCTAATACATAAGTAATTACATCCAGAAGTGTTTGTCCTGGGTAGGTGTGGTATTGTACTAGAAAGCACTCCATATTTGTTTAACTAACTAACTAGGTTGGCGCACCGACCCATAGTGAGTCTTGGCCTCCGATAATAAGAGCCTCCATCTTGGTCGATCCTGTGCCACCTCCTGCCAGTCATCTGCCGAGAGTCCGCGCAAGTCTTTTTCGACCTCATCCTTCCAGCGATATCTCGGGCGGCCGACTGGCCTTCTGCCATTAGGACGTCCCTGATACGCTCGCCTTACCGCACGATCGTCTCCCATTCTTTCTAGGTGGCCAGCGAAGTCAATGCGCTTTAGTCTCGCCAATGATGTTGGGCTCGCCCACCTGGTCTTCCAGCTCCCTGTTCTTTAGCCTCCTCCAGGCGCCATCCGGAGTCTGTATAGGTCCTAGAATTTCCCTCCAGATCTTTCGTTCGCCACGAGTAGTTTGGTCTCTTCTTTGCGGGTCAATGTCAAGCTCACAGCCGTACATCAAGATTGGACGTATACTGTCTTGTAGATACGGATTTTTGTGCGTTTGCTAAGAAGCCTGGACACCAAGACGCTGTGTAAAGCTGCACTACAACGGAGGACATTTTGGATCCTTGTATCTATTTCTTGCTCCCTGGGTTAGTGTCCGTTATAATGCAGCTACAATAAGTTATAATGCACACAAACTAAGTTATTATTATTATTATTTTTTTGTTTTTTTTTTTTCAATTGAGACAACATCACATACATTGTCCCGGTCCCAAACTAAGGTTTTCCCTTGTACTATGGAAACCAGAAACAACGAAGGAACTACAAACACCCAGACCCAACACAAATATCTGTTTCATCAACAAACATTTGTGTTAGTGCGGGAATCGAACCCGCAACCCTTGCGTCTCAACCGGCGCTCAAACCATTGCGCTAAACGGGTCGTCAATAATATCTTGTACTCTATTTTCTTTTTGTATTTACCAATGTTCTTGTCTGTGTGTTATTTTTATTATGCCAAATAATTTACTTACTTACTTACAAACTAAGTTATTATAATTAAAATCTTATTATTAAATGAGTGCTCCACACTTTATTAGTCACTCTTTCGGCGCAGCCAAAACAAAATGGCGTCCCGCCGTCAAAAAAAATAATTAATTGAATAAATGCATAAATTGGCGGCCAGTGTCAATAAGTCAAGGTTATTGAAATATATGAAAACGTTGGTTTGCCTTGTCGCAGATTATTTTGAATTCCAAATATTGAGAACGTGATACACTAAGTTTCCCACTAATTGTGGCAGAGCCACGCTTCGGCATGAATGGGCCGGCTCGACCGGAGTGATACAGCCTCACAGAAAACCGGCGTGAAGCAGCCCCTGTGCTGTGTTTCGCCGAGTGAGTGAGGGTACCGGAGGCCCACCGGGGGGGGAAGGGGATTAAAGTGTTACTCCACTGGTGTTGCAAGTGTCCATGGGCGGCGGCAATTGCTTACCATCAGGTGATCCGCCTGCTCGTTTGCTACCTATCACATAAAAAAAAGTTTCTCATTAAATCTAAATCTCATTGACCTGTAAAGTATCAGCCTATATACTGTCCCACTGCAGGGCAAAGGCCTCCATCATAGAAATCAAGTCATCGCTACTATGATGGGATTAGGCTTAATCACCACGCTTGCCTAATGCGGTGCGTTTTAGCCATTCGTTCAGTTTGACTACGGCTCATAAAATCCACACTCTTTTTTATACATGACTAGTGGCCCGCCCTCACTTCGCTTCGGGACCGTAATTCAGAAATGAACTAATAGATGGCGCTGTGCTAAATTACATCGCGCAAGCGTTTCGTGTTTTCGGTTTACCTATAAGCCTTGTCGTTGTCTATAGAAGTTATCTCTTTATAAATAGTATAGACTAGTGGCCCGCCCTCACTTTGTTTCGGGACCTGGGTTCTTTTTGTAGTAGTTCTAAACTGTACCCAATAGATGGCGCTATGTGTCGATTGCATCACACCAATGTTTCGTGTTTTCGGTTTACATATAAGGCTTGTCGGTGTCTTTAGAAATTGCTTCTTTAGAAATACTGACAAGCAAACGGATCACCTGATGGTAAGCGATTGCCGCCGCCCATAGACACCTGCAACACCAAGTGGTGTCACAAGTGTGCAGCCAACCTTTAACCAATTAACCCACATCCTCAACGAAATACAGCGCAAGGTCTGCTTTACGCCGGTTCTCTGTGAGGCTGTGGTATCACTAACACAGCGGTGGCTCCATTCATGCCGAAGCGTGGCTCTCCCACGGAAAAAAGTAGTCAATCCCCCCATTGGGAAATTAATTTTAGTTGTAGTTTATTGGATCTTATAGCTCAATCGGCACAATATCTCAGTACACCCCGACCCGAATGGCGTGTGCACGGAACTTTTATCACATTAACCCGACCCCCGCCTGTTACCAGAAAGGCAACAAAACGCTGGGTTTGAGCGCTTAAACACATAATGAATAAATAAACACCAGACCATTATTTTTAATGTAAGATATGCCGAAATTTTTCTAAAGAATATTATTACTCTAGGTACTGTCTGGGACGTTCAAGTAAGAGCAAGAGTCATTATCAGCAACCCACACTCGTCCACTGCTGGACATAGGTCTCCCCTAATGCACGCCACCGCTCCCGATGTTCGGCCACTCTCATCCAGCCCACACCAGCCAGCCTTCGAATGTCATCATCCCATCTTGTCGCAGGGCGTGCAACACTACGCTTACCGAGTCGCGGTCTCCACTCAAGGACTTGGCTCCAACGATTGTCAGTTCTGCGGCCAATGTGACCAGCCCACTGCCACTTCAGTTTGTTAATTCGGTGGGCGACGTCGGTGACTTTGGTTCAAGACCAAGATGCTACAAGATGGGATGACGACATTCGAAGGCTGGCTGGTGTGAGCTGGATGAGAGTGGCCGAAAATCGGGAGCGGTGGCGTGCATTGGGGGAGACCTATTATGTCCAGCAGTGGACGAGCGTGGGTTGCTGATGAAACTGTCAGATGCAAATGTCAAGTTTCTATACATTTTGACATTTTGCATCTGTTAAATTGAGTGATAATGTATGGGGATGACACATTGACATCTGTCAGTTTACTCCACATGATTAAAAATTAGAGTTTAGTTCTCCTTCGGATTTTGTCAAACACAGCACAAGTATTGCTACATTAAAATACCTACTCCGTTTTTCCAAACATCTAAATCCAACAACCATAGGAATGGGATGCATTTGTCTCTCCGCATGCGCCTATATTTAAAAAAGAAACACATTTTTGGTATTTAAAAAAAATAAAAAACACAACCATTTTGTTTCTCTCTTGCATACCCGCGCTTCGATGTCCGAACAACTTTCGTCTTTATCTGACCAGTTTAAAACGAAAAGGACGGGTAGTTTTTTTTGTCTGTCTTTACGAAGGATCATAAAGAATTTAAAAATGATATTACTAAACCCTGGATACTTTGAATGTTTACTTAAGTTTTTTTTCAATTCCCATAGAGTATAGAGAGTTCTCAAGACATCCGGGTGTCCTTTTAGATAGTGATCAATATAAACTTATTGAATAAACTTTTTTGATGGTATCGCGTTATGTTTAAAATGAAGAACGACGTAATTTTTTTATGAAAAGAACGTCACACCGCCAAGAAGGTTTATTGATCGGGGTTGTTACAGTTTAGCATTTTTTGTTTTGGGGTTGGTTTTTGGTAAATTTCATCCTTTGAAACGTCTGTCAATCGATTAATCTTCTTAAAACAAGGTATCAAATGGCCAAATAGTGTATTTGGTGGCCCTTTGACTTTCAAGGATTGGGACTTCGAATCTTACTCTTGATTCACGGTGTTTACATGTTTATTACTCGTAATTTATAATCTACTTAGCTTTGCCCGCGGCTGCGCTCGTGCCCCCCACTCCGCTTAAATGGGGGTTAGAAGAAAGGGGCACAAAGTAGCCTATGTTACTCTCCATCCCTTCAACTATCTCCGCGATATCACGTCAAGTCGTCGCTCCGTTTTGCCGTGAAAGGAAGACAAACATACTGACAGACAGACAAACACCATTCCATTTATAATTAATAAGTATTAGTACAGTATAGATACTTAGTCCAGTAGAATTCGCCCAAAATAGGCTAACTTTGCAAAGTGTGATGTAAGTAGGTATACTCTGATTCATAATCATGTACAGTGGCCAGCACATCAAGTTACTACAATCTGTCAAATTTCCTCAGTTGATATTGAACCAAACACGTTTGACATAAAAGTGAGGTTCGATTGAAGAAATTTGACAGATCGTAGTAACTTGATGTGCTGGCCACCGTACCTAAAGTAAACTACTGACAGATGAAAATGACAAGTTTCTATGCATTTGACATTTGCATGTGTCAAATTGAGTGATAATGTATGGGGTAACGTATGGGGATGACACATTGACATCTGTCAGTTTACTCCACATGATTAAAAATTAGAATTTAGTTCTCCTTCGGATTTCGTCCAACACAAGTATTGCTACATTAAAATACCTACTCCGTTTTTCCAAACATCTAAATCCAACAACCATGGAATGGGATGCATTTGTCTCTCCGCATGCGCCTATATTTAAAAAAGAAACACATTTTTGGTATTTAAAAAAAATAAAAAACACAACCATTTTGTTTCTCTCTTGCATACCCGCGCTTCGATGTCCGAACAACTTTCGTCTTTATCTGACCAGTTTAAAACGAAAAGGACGGGTAGTTTTTTTTGTCTGTCTTTACGAAGGATCATAAAGAATTTAAAAATGATATACTAAACCCTGGATACTTTGAATGTTTACTTAAGTTTTTTTTTCAATTCCCATAGAGTATAGAGAGTTCTCAAGACATCCGGGTGTCCTTTTAGATGTGATCATATAAACTTATTGAATAAACTTTTTTGATGGTATCGCGTTATGTTTAAAATGAAGAACGACGTAATTTTTTTTATGAAAAGAACGTCACACCGCCAAGAAGGTTTATTGATCGGGGTTGTTACAGTTTAGCATTTTTTGTTTTGGGGTTGGTTTTTGGTAAATTTCATCCTTTGAAACGTCTGTCAATCGATTAATCTTCTTAAAACAAGGTATCAAATGGCCAAATAGTGTATTTAGTGGCCCTTTGACTTTCAAGGATTGGGACTTCGATTCTTACTCTTGATTCACGTGTTGTGTTATTACTCGTATTTATAATCTACTAGCTTTTGCCCGCGGCTGCGCTCGTGCCCCCCACTTCCTAAATGGGGGTTAGAAAGGGGCCAAAAGTAGCCTATGTTACTCTCCATCCCTTCAACTATCTCCGCGATATCACGTCAAGTCGTCGCTCCGTTTTGCCGTGAAAGAAAGACAAACATACTGACAGACAGACAGACAAATACCCTTTTCCATTTTTTTTATGTGATAGGTAGCAGACGAGCAGGTGGATCACCTGATGGTAATGGCAATTGCCGCCGCCATATCACATGCAACACCAGTGGATCACAAGTGCGCTGCTAACCTTTATCCCCTTCCCCCCCGATGGGCCTCCGGTACCCTCCTCACACTCGGCGAAACAGACAGCAGCTGCTTCACGCCGGTTTCTGTGAGGCAGTGGTATCACTCCGGTCGAGCCGGCCCATTCATGCCGAAGCGTGGCTCTCCCACAATTAAAATCTCCCACATTTATATAGTATTATACAGTATAGATACTTACTTTGCAAGTATGATGTAAGTAATTAGTTCTGCATTTTTAGTATGTTGTATGGATCTGTAAGAGCAGTGTGAATCCAATTTGAAGCCTCGAAAAACTTGTGCTAATTGAGATCTCCTACCCTCACTCAACAAGAGTCCGGTCTTCTGTGAGGCCATGGTATAACGTCAGCCACTCATGCCAAAACATGCCTCTCCATGGTCAAAATCTTCCGTTTCTCCGTTACTTTTTATTGCAAATTGGTATGATTGACTGTACCAATAATTTTAAAAATTACAAATGGCGATTCGCGCGTAAAATTTGACACCAACATCCGCCATTTTAAAGGAGGCCATCTTTTTTTCTCACCAAAAAGGTGCTATACTTATCAGTTCATAATCTGTAATTTGCATTGAAAATTACTTTTATCGAGTAATCGGTTGTATCAATACTGTTCTCAGTAAAACTGTTTTGAATTAACAGATAGCGATAAATTATTCGATGTCTTATGAAGTAAGTATCAGCCTATATACTGTCCCACTGCAGGGCAAAGGCCTCCATCATAGAAATCAAGTCATCGCTACTATGATGGGATTAGGCTTAATCACCACGCTTGCCTAATGCGGTGCGGTGATCACAAACCCGAGCTGTGTTTGTACAATTCGAAAAATACTTTTTGCTCGACCCGGGAATCGAACCCAGGACCCCGAGTTCACGGCCCGGTACTTCAACCACTAAGCCAACGGGGCGCCTGAATGATATTTTGTATTATAAGATCCATAACATAGTTTAAGTAAGGAAGAATAAATAAAATAAAATAAAAAAAAATAAATAATAACTACTGCTTTTCAAATCTACTCTTTTAAAAGACGAAGATACTGCGTTTCGGGACTTAAGCATAGAATACTTAATTACTTTAGTCTCAAGTTGTACCCACAGATGGCGCTGGGCGTTGATTAAATCGTGCTAGTGTATCGCTTTTTCGGTTTACCTGTAAACCTTGTCGTTAACTATAGATTTGACCACTTTATCCTACTACTATTATAAAGGCGAAAGTTTGTAAGTATGGATGTAAGGATGTATGGATGTTTGTTACTCTTTCACGTAAAAACTACCGAATAGATTTGAATGAAACTTTACCATAATATAGCTTATACATCAGAATAAACACATAGGCTACAATTTATAAAATATATTGTTATAATGTAAAATCTTGCTTAAAACAAGGTATCAAATGGCCAAATAGTGTATTTAGTGGCCCTTTGACTTTCAAGGATTGGGACTTCGATTCTTACTCTTGATTCACGTGGGTTTTCAGTATCTGCGTAGATTTTTTACTCGTATTTTTAATCTACTAGCTTTTGCGCGTGGCTTCGCTCCCGCCCCCCACTTCCCTAAAATGGGGGGTTAGAAAGGGGCCAAAAGTAGCCTATGTTACTCTCCATCCCTTCAACTATCTCCGCGATATCACGTCAAGTCGTCGCTCCGTTTTGCCGTGAAAGAAAGACAAACATACTGACAGACAGACAAACACCATTCCATTTATAATTAATAAGTATTAGTACAGTATAGATACTTAGTCCAGTAGAATTCGCCCAAAAATAGGCTAACTTTGCAAAGTGTGATGTAAGTAGGTATACTCTGATTCATAATCATGTACAGTGGCCAGCACATCAAGTTACTACAATCTGTCAAATTTCCTCAGTTGATATTGAACCAAACACGTTTGACATAAAAGTGAGGTTCGATTGAAGAAATTTGACAGATCGTAGTAACTTGATGTGCTGGCCACCGTACCTAAAGTAAACTACTGACAGATGAAAATGACAAGTTTCTATGCATTTTGACATTTTGCATGTGTCAAATTGAGTGATAATGTATGGGGATGACACATTGACTTCTGTCAGTTTACTTTACATGATTATGAATCAGAGTATAGTTCTCCATTTTTACTATGTTGTATGGATCTGTAAGAGCAGTGTGAATCCAATTTGAAGCCTCGAAAAACTTGTGCTAATTGAGATCTCCTACCCTCACTCAACAAGAGTACCCGGTCTTCTGTGAGGCCATGGTATAACGCCAGCCATTCATGCCAAAACATGCCTCTCCATGGTCAAAATCTTCCGTTTCTCCGTTACTTTTTATTGCAAATTGGTATGATTGACTGTACCAATAATTTTAAAAATTACAAATGGCGATTCCCGCGTAAAATTTGACACCAACATCCGCCATTTTAAAGGAGGCCATCTTTTTTTCTCACCAAAAAGGTGCTATACTTATCAGTTCATAATCTGTAATTTGCATTGAAAATTACTTTTATCGAGTAATCGGTTGTATCAATACTGTTCTCAGTAAAACTGTTTTGAATTAACAGATAGCGATAAATTATTCGAAGTCTTATGAAGTACCTACCAGCCTACCTATATACTGTCCCACTGCAGGGCAAAGGCCTCCATCATAGAAATCAAGTCATCGCTACTATGATGGGATTAGGCTTAATCACCACGCTTGCCTAATGCGGTGCGGTGATCACAAACCCGAGCTATGTTCGTAAAATTTTAAACATACTTTTTGCTCGACTGAGGAATCGAACCCGTCCTGGGTTCGATTCCCGGGATCACTGCCCTGTACTTCAACCACTAAACCAACGGGGTGCCTGAATGATATTTTGTATCATAAAATCCATAAACTACTGATTTCGTGCTTTACGGGACTTAAACCCAAGTTGTACCCATAGATGGCCCTGAGAGTTGATTCAATCGGGCTAGTAGTGCATCGCTATTAGATATTAAACTATAAGATTTAACCACTTTATCATTAGTAAAGATATGGGGTGTACATAATCGTAAAAAATTACATCCCTTTAACCACGATTTCAACTAATTAAAAACACTTTATTTATCATCATCATCATCATTACAGCCAATAGACGTCCACTGCTGGACATAGGCCTCCCCCAAAGTTCTCCATACAGATCGGTCCTGTGCCACCACACTGCGGCCTCCTGCGCGTGGCCTCCAATCAAGGACCTTTCCACCCCAACGGCCGTCTGTTTTCCTCGCAATGTGCCCTGCCCACTGCCACTTCAGCCACGCAATTCTTTGGGCTATGTCCGTGACCTTAGATCTCCTGCGGATCTCATCATTTCTGACATGATCACGCAAGAAGATTCCGAGCATAGCCCTCTCCATTGCCCTCTGAGTGACTTTGAGCCTTCTGAAGCAGCCCATTGTAAGCGGCCACGTTTCAGTTCCATATGTGATCACTGGCAATACACACGCATTAAAGACTTTCGTCTTCAGACACTGTGGTAAATGGGTGGAAAATATGCTGCGTAGCTTCCCGAACGCTGCCCAGCCGAGTTGGATTCAACTAATTAACAACACTATATTTATGCCTTTTAAAAATTAAAATCTTTAAACTGCCGGACCCAGGCACTATAAAAGTGACCATTTGCAAATCAAATTCATTTAGAATTTTTAAGCTGTCAGACTCAGTCCGAAGCTATAAAACTGACCTTTCCCATACCGTTTGGCATTTTAAAACCGACACCGGGTCACACAACCCATTCAAAAAAAATCTCAAAGAAATGACATTCTGTTCAAACAATTAAATAATATACATGTTTAAAGCTGACAGTCCCAGTAAAAATAAACGGACTTAAAATATTAAACGTTTGGTCGCGTATCGGGCGGGATATCTTTTTGTATCCATGCCCTAGAGTCATCAATAAGGGAACTATTGGGGGTTTTAGGGCGTACGATACGATATCGATTCGATACGATATCAATACGATACGATTTCGGTACTATACGATTATGGTACTGTACGATTACAATACTATACGATTATGGTACCATGCAATTACAATGCTATGCGATAATAGTACAGACAGACATTACATCACCTGTCAAAATTCAACTTAATGTGTTTGACACTAAGATGACAGTCCATTTATCCATTAAAGAATTTTGACAGTTTTATACCTAGGTATAGGTACTTTGATGTGTGGATGTGCGTACAATGCAATTATAGTACTATACGATTACGCTAAAGTACACACTCACTCGACGAAACACAGCTCAGTCGCTGCTTCACGCCGGTCTTCTGTGAGGCCGTGATATCACTCCGATGGAGCTGACCCAATCGCCCTGTTAATGTCTCGTGGCGTAATTATTGATTACATTGTACCGTAATCGCATAGTATTGTAATTGCATGGTACCGTAACGATATAGTATTGTAATCGTACAATATCTTAATCGTATATTCAGTACCCTATTCGTTATAGTTTTTTCTGGTAATGATATTCGTAGTAGAACCGTAATCGTACGTATAGTCAGTACTGGAATCGTAACGTAGTGTTATCGTATAGTACCGTAATCGTATGTACCATAATCGTATATTACCGTAATCGTATCGTACACTTTAACAATGAGAGCGATGGTAGCTCATCGTATATTCTCGCCTTCCACTTGAGGCCGTGGTGGCTGGTCGCCCCATGTAAAGGAAACGACCCCGTAATGTCAAACATGTGGAATACTCCACGGTGACTTATGCACAGCGGTGGGCGCGCGGCTGCCACTTGCTTTTGTTGCTTTACGATTACGCTAAGGTACTCTCACTCACTCGACGAAACACAGCTCAGTCGCTGCTCCACGTCGGTCTTCTGGGAACCGTGAGCCAGCTTTCCCAATTTTATACTACTTCTGTGGTATCACTCCGATGGAGCTGACCCAATCACCCTGTTAATAAGTCGTACCGTAACTGTTAGTACGATAATTGCATGGTACCACAATGGTATAGTATTGAAATCGTAAATTATCGTAATCGTATATGTAGTACTCTAATCGTATAGTACCGTAATCGTATCGTATAGTACAGTAAATGTAGGTATAGTGGCGTAATCTTAATACTACCGTAATCGTATCGTATAGTAACGTAATCGTATAGTACCGTAATCGTATCGTATAGTACCGTAATCGTATCGTATCGATATCGTATTGTACACTTTAACAATGAGAGCGATGGTAGCTCTTCGCATCTCGCCTTCCAACCCTGAGGCCGTGGTGGTTGGTCGTCCCATGTAAAGGAAACGACCCCGTAATGTCAAACATGTGGAATACTCCACGGTGACTTATGCACAGCGGTGGATGCGCGGCTGCCACTTTCTTTTTGTTGCTTTACGATTACGTTAAGGTACTCTCACTCACTCGACGAAACACAGCTCAGTCGCTGCTCCACGTCGGTCATCTGTGAGGCCGTGGTATCACTCCGATGGAGCTGACCCAATCGCCCTGTTAATAAGTCGTACCGTAACTGTTAGTACTATAATTGCATGGTACCACAATTGTATAGTATTGAAATCGTAAAATATCGTAATCGTATGTGTAGTACTCTAATCGCATAGTACCGTAATCGTATCGTATAGTACAGTAAATGTAGGTATAGTGGCGTAATCTTAATACTACCGTAATCGTATCGTATAGTAACGTAATCGTATAGTACCGTAATCGTATCGTATAGTAATGTAATCGTGTAGTACCGTAATCCGTTCGTATAGTAACGTAATCGTATAGTACCGTAATCGTATCGTACACTTTAACAATGAGAGCGATGGTAGCTCATCGTATATTCTCGCCTTCCACTTGAGGCCGTGGTGGTTGGTCGTCCCATGTAAAGGAAACGACCCCGTAATGTCAAACATGTAGAATACTCCACGGTGACTTATGCACAGCGGTGGGCGCGCGGCTGCCACTTGCTTTTTGTTGCTTTTTAGCCGGTGCACGGTTAAAAGAGGCCAAGTTATAAAATAAATTACTTAGCCTTATTATACTGTTTATAGCTGTTGTTTCACTCATGTATTCTATTTATGTGCAATAAAGAATATCTATCTAAATATTGCACTAAAAAAATCATCGAAGGGTTCAGGTGGGACTCGAACCCACGACCTTCCACAGTCTAGGTGGCTGATCTACCAATTATACTAACCGAACCCCTTACTAAGCCGATGAATTGCGTAAGTGCTTAACTAGTTTAGTTTAGGTACTTAACTAAGTTAGTTTTTAAGTGCAATATTTACTTAAGAATAAATTGCAAAGAATTGGTATTCCAAAAATAAAATAAATAAATATAACAGGCTGCCGACCGTTTCCTCCCCTTCCCCTGTACACCCAGACCCAAGAAATTTTGAAAATGTTTCCTAAATTGACTTTCCGTTTCCTAAAATGAATCGTGTTTCATCTTTAATGTTGTTTTCTTTTTCTCTACTCCTGTAGCAAGTTTCACATTAATACCTACTTAATTTAAATTATGAGATAAATAGATAAATGTATATTTTTGTGCAATTAAGAATATATAGAATGACATGACATGAGTGAAACAACAACAGTAAAACGTACAATAACGCAGTCTTATCTTTAGAGATGTTGATTTTTTATTAAAACTTGGCTCCCTCCTCTACCGTGCGCCCAAGTATCCTTTGTGTCCGTTTTTTCATATTGAAGGTTAAACTCTGGATCTTGCTCACAAGCTTTGTCGTTTTTTGTCGGAATAAAATCATATTAATCATCTATTATTAATTGTCATAAGTGACATCATGGGTTAGTGGTTGAATGTCAAGAATGTAGGGTTCGAATCCCGGGTCCGAAGTTCGGTTGTTTTTTCACAACGGGGAAGCTTGATGGTAAGTTGTGATAAGTTATGATAAGACGGAACACAAATACTCTAAAATCTTCAAACTCATTTTTTTATACGTAAAGGTACTCTTTTTTTATGATATGGCAGACGAGCCGACGGATCACCTGATGGTAAGCGATTACCGCCGCCCATGGTTTATACCTCTGTTTTGTGTGCAATAAAAAGCATATTCATTCATTCATTCATGGTTACCCGCAGAACCAGTAGTCACAAGTGCGCTGCCAAACATTGACTCTCTTTCCCCCAAATTGGGCCTCCAGTACCCCCACTCACTCGGCGAAACACAGCGCGGTCTCTTGTTAGACCGTGGTATCACTCCGGTAAAGCTGGCCCATTCATGCCGACGCGTGGCTCTCCCACTATTGGATTTGTAAAAGGCCGGCAGCACATCAGCGACCTCTCTGATCTCGCAGATGTTCATGGATGGCGATGATTACTTACCAACAGGTGACCCGCATGTCTGATTATCGCCTCTAGCTTATAAAATTAAGCCATTTCCTTTTTTATGTATTACTAGCGGCCGCCGCGACTTCGTACGCGTGGAGTTAATTATTGACACTTACCGTCATATTTTGGACAATCCACACAATATGTTTTTATAAATTGTAGCCTATGTGTTATTCTGATGTATAAGCTATATTGTGGTAAAGTTTCATTCAAATCCATTCAGTAGTTTTTACGTGAAAGAGTAACAAACATCCATACATCCAAACAAACTTTCGCCTTTATAATAGTAGTAGGATTGCTGATATGATGAGTGGAATAAAATTCATATCGTCGAAGAATAACCGGATACAACTGGTTTTGAAGGCTGTTAAGGGCGAGCCACTGAAGACGAAAGTCACTCAAAATTCACACAACTCCTCATAATGACCTAACTCCGTACTAAGTAGCTTAAGCACTTGTGTTACAGATATCAGACAACAGAGGAAACACAAAAATATAATACTTAAACCTAGACACGCAGGAGCGTGTCAAGCCAAGATCAAAAAATAAAATTGGCGACTAAGCGAACAAGGTAATTATGACCTACAATCATAACCTCTAGATACACAATTCCTACTTTACTCTGGTTCATAATCATAACTGACACAATGTATGAGGATGACACATGGACATGTCATGTCCATGTGTCATCCCCATACATTATCACTTAATTTGACAGATGCAAAATGTCAAAATGTATAGAAACTTGACATTTGTATCTGTCAGTTTAAACTCCACATGATTAAAAACTAGAGTATAAAAGGTTATTTGGCTCCCGGCAAATGTCGAAACTAACTATATTGAGAATTCGTCGAAATTTTTATAGACTTAATTTTCACATTCAATTTTATATTAAAAGGTGTAAAGGTGGCAGATGACCACACGGATCACCTGGTAAACGATTACTGGTGCCCGCAACACCATTGCAAAAGTCTTGTAGCAAATTTTATTCAAAACTAGTGGCCCGCCCTCACTTCGCTTCGAGACCGTAATTCAGAAATTAACCAATAGATGGCGCTGTGTCCGATTACATCGCGCAAGCGTTTCGTGTTTTCGGTTTACCTATAAGCCTTGTCGTTGTCTATAGAAGTTATCTCTTTATGAATTGTATAGATGGTTGTTACAACACATTGTTGAAAGGATGTAAATGTTAACAGATACACCCTGGTGGCTTATACGACTACCGTCCCAAGAGACGGTAGTCAACACTATGAGAATATGACCTGTCGCATTCAAACAAAGGTCACACATAACGGTTATGAAAGAGAGAGAAACTCCGATGCCCCCTCCCCCTCTGGAACGCTCATGATAATACTTTTATGTGATAGGTAGCAGGCGAGCAGGCGGATCACCTGATGGTAAGCAATTGCCGCCGCTCATGGACACCTGCAACACCAGTGGATTTAAAAGTGCGCTGCCAACCTTTTATCCTCTTCCCCCCTGGGTGGGCCTCCGGAACCCCCTCACTCGGCGAAACACAGCACAGGGGCTGCTTCACGCCGGTTTTCTGTGAGGCAGTGAAATCAATCCGGTCGAGCCGGCCCATTCATGCCGAAGCGTGGCTCTCCCTCAGTTAATAAATACTGATAATACTACACGAAAACTAGCGATAACTCGTATACGGCCGCACGTCGCCCCCTTAAGCCACATAATTAAAACCAAACCTCTGAAACCTCATTTGTCCCCGTCATGCGCAAGAGCACAATCTCACATTAATTATGACGCAACATAAATAATTTTCGCAAACTTTGATTGTAAACTAATCACCGCACAGTTCGGTTATTAAAGGAGAGTCTGCCCTTTGGCATCATCCATAATTACGTCACAAGTTAAAAAACTTGAGTGGAGACCGCGACTCGGTAAGCGTAGTGTTGGACGCCCTGCGACAAGATGGGATGATGACATTCGAAGGCTGGCTGGTGTGGGCTGGATGAGAGTGGCCGAAAATCGGGAGCGGTGGCGTGCATTAGGGGAGACCTATGTCCAGCAGTGGACGAGTGTGGGTTGCTGATGAAGTTAAAAAAGGTCCATGGGTGGCAGGTAATCGCTTACCATCAGGTGACCCGCCTGCTCGTTTGCCACCTCTAGTATAAAAAAAAAACTACAACATGAGTGCAGATGCGTTGTAGGCTCGTTTTGGGCTTTCAATTAGCAAAATTATCAGCCTTTAAATTAATTGTTTCTTTACTTGGTAGTGCTTCAGCCAAGTTCTTGCTAAAGTACTTATAGATTAAAACTTTCACCGCAAAAATTTCGCCGTCGAAAATCAAGCCAAACAAAAATGTACTTAAGAAAGCTTTCTTGGAACAAAAAACTACTTCTTTAGCAAAAAGAAAAACGGGTAGAAAAATCTCAAACCGTTTAAGATGTTGTAATACGTCGGGTTGTGGAGGTACGAAGAATGGCGGTGGACGTGGGCATGTAACTGGGTGATACGCCCAGCTTTGAGTTACTTACATATTATTTAGATGTCAACTTATGGTAGCGCTATTGAGTATACTTACTTAGGTACTTCGTTGGTTCGTCGACGTATTCTTATAGCTGATACCCGCGACTTCGTCCTGGATAACATGTCCAGTGGCCTTACCATGAGTTTGAAATACACACTCGCTATCCAAAACTATTGCTTTGTCTCTTTCAAATGCATCACAATGAAAGAGACAAAGCGATAGTTTTCGATAGCGAGGATAGTATTTCAAACTCATGGTAAGGCCACAGCTCTGAGCATACTTACTCCGTTGGCTCTATGACGTATTCTTATAGCTGTTACCTGCGACTTTGTCCGCGTGGAATAGTATCTTTGGATTAATTTTTAATTATTTAATCATTTTTACCCCCTTTTGACCCCTCCTCTTTTTAACCATTTAAAACCCCTTATCGCAATAAAATGTAGCCTATGTTCTTTCTCAATGTCTAGACTTTCTGTATTACTAAGTTTCATTCAAATCCGTTCAGTAGTTTTGACGTGAAAGAGTTACAGACAGAGTTACTTTCGCATTTATAATATTAGTTAGGATTATCCCTCCTATCAGCTATTCTGAGAAACGTAATTTTATTATCTCGTTTGAGACTTTGCATAGAAAGAACAATTTTTCATACAAAGTCGGTCACGTGACTTTTTTATGGGAAGTCAAAAAACAATCAATTATTTTCCAAAAGGCGTAGAATTAATGTTTTTCAGTATTATTGGTACAAATTATAGTATCGATACAGAGTATTTTAACAAAATTACTTAACATTTTAAATGCATTTTAAAACTTTCAAAATACGATCAAATTTTTATAGTTTTTTTTTTCGCTTCCGAAAAAACTTTTCTTACTTATCCTACAACTAACAAAACGTCACATCCAAACCTTCATACTCCCAACGCCAGCAAAATATCTCTGACAATCACAAGAACAGTAACTGCACAAAGACATCCGTCAAAAAACATCAGAATACCACAACAAGTCGCAAAATGGACTTAATAATTTTCCAGACACAATTGGGCCGACCAGTCGCAAGCTACAAGACTCGCAGTCACCAAACCACATATACAACCTTATTGTAAAACTTTAAGAGTGAAATTAAAATTGTTGTTTGCAGTTTTGAACTTGGCTGTTGAATTACAGTTTTGGGCCCCGCCCAAAGATGTTTTTTGCGGGAAAATATAAGAAATGGGAGGGAACCATTTTGGTGCCGCCCTGATAATCGTAAAGAGAAAATTGGGTACGCATTCTTTTGGTATTACTGAGTAATTTGCGAGCTATGGTCACTCAGTTTATAAGAAAGCGCCTTCCATGGAGGTCAACATGTCTCTTACTTTAGTTTTTTTTATAGTATAGGAAGGCAAACGAGCAAGCGGGTCACCTGATGGTAAGTGAACACCGCCGCCCATGGACATCAGCTACACCAGAAGGAGTGCGGATGCGTTGCCGGCCTTTTAGGAAGGTATAGGCTCGTTTCTTGAAGATTTGGATGTCGTACCGGTTCGGAAATACCGCTGCGGGAAGTTGATTCCACAATGAGGAGGTGCGCGGCAGAAAGTGTCGTGTAAGTTAGATTAATATGTAAAAAAAAAATAAGTATATTAATCTACACTGTCCCACTGCAGGCCAAAGGCCTCCATAGAAATCCAAGTCATCGGCTACTATGATGGGATGAGGCTTAATCACCAACCACGCTTGCCTAATGCGGTGCGGTGATCACAAACCGAGCTAATGAGCGAAAATGCCCATACTTGCTCGACCCGGTAAATCGAACCCGGGGACCCCGATATCACGGACAGAATGTTCGAACATAGCTCGGGTTTGGGATCACCAATCCGCATTAGGCAAGCGTGGTGATTAAGCCTAACCCATCATAGTAGCGATGAATGATTTCTATGATGGAGCCTTTTGCCCTGCAGTGGGGCTCTATATAGTCTGATACTTAGTCCTAAATTTTTGCATGAATAAATTTTTTCTATTCTAAAAAAAATTCTGATAAAATCACTTTAGTCCATTTCACGTTCATAAATGCTATGCCCAAATGGGTAAAACAAGTGCATAAGGCTCTTAGTACGGAATCAGGTCAATGTATGAGATGTTGTAGGCATTTATTTATTTAAAGCATGCATCCTTATTTTTCAAAACTATGAGAGACCACACGCAAGCGGCTGTCATTCCATCCTCATCATCTTGATGGTTGGCGATCTAGCACTGTGCGTTTTTCGAGGAATTTTCTCCCGCGAACCTCAGTCTTGTGGAATAGTTTAGCTGCGACAGTATTTCCTGACGGCTATGACTCAGGGACCTTAAAGAAACGAGCGTACTCCTTCTTAAAAGGCCGGCAACGCATCAGCGACCTCTCTGATCTCGCAGATGTTCATGGGTAGCGGTGATTACTTACCAGCAGGTGACCCGCTTGCTCGTTTGCCGCCTCTAGTATAAAAAAAATGTCTTTCTACCATCACATCGTGAGGAAACCTGCACGTTACGTATAGTCTCTGAAACGTGTAACCATGATTCAGTTGGTCTGGTTCCCTGTTGGGTTGCGAAGGTCAGACGTGCGTCGCTTCATTGTAATTACCAGACTCACCAAATCCTGAATATTTTTTTTATGTGATAGGTAGCAGACGAGCAGGCGGATCACCTGATGGTAAGCAATTGCCGCCGCCCATGAACACATGCAACAAGTGCGCTGCTAACCTTTTATCCCCTTCCCCCGATGCGCCTCCGGTACCCTCACTCACTCGGCGAAACACAGCACAGCACAGCATCTGCACAGCATCTGCACTCATGTTGTTGTTTTTTTTGTATTTGAGGTGGCAAACGAGCAAGCGGGTCATCTGCTGGTAAGTAATCACCGCTGCCCATGAACATCTGCGAGATCAGAGAGGTCGCTGATGCGTTACTGACCTTTTAAGAAGGATTAAGTATTTACCAGCTTAAACTACTATTGTGTCTTAATCAGAAATCCGTAATATTATAAATCGCCGATACCGGTCGAGCTGGCCCATTCATGCCGAAGCATGGCTCTCCCACAATTATATGGTCTAAGCGTGCCCTGGGCTCCAAAGCGACAGCTTTGGCCGCAACTGGGAATTAAAAAGATGAAAGGAATAAATCTATTTGCTATTAGCAAAGATATTAGTCCGTCCCTGTCAGATAGGATCAGTGGTCGCGATGTGTCTATTATTGGTAAGCGGCTTAGTCCCGGTTTGGTTCCCGGCCGGTTGAAATAAAACTATTGTGTCTGGGTGTTTGGTTTGGTGCATAAGCGGTAGCGATTTTGGTCAGATATATCTAACGCGGATAGTTCGCGAACGTTAAGGCTCCCCACAGACTACAAACTTTTTAGTTTCTACTTTTTTTTCTAGTTTCTACTTTAAGACATACCTATTTCGATAAGTGTTTAGTAAGTAATAATGACAATTTAAGCTAAGGAAGAGTGACTTTCTCTGACACAGGTGCTTTTGAACTTAATTGGTAAAACTATTTTATACAATAAACATTTATTTTTTTTTTTTTTTTTTTTTTTTACTTTTAATCGGCCGATAGTTTGGTCGGCTTCTTAATCAGTATGAAGATGTATGCAGGTGCGCACATTACAGTGATTCAGAATCGGCCGATAAAAAAGTTTGATGCGTACGAACCGGCCAACCCGACTAAACTATCGGCCTATAGTAAGTCTTTAGTCTGCGGGGACTCTAATACTTATTAATCCATAAAAGATAGATCTTCTTTATTGTACAGAATTAAAATAAAGACATAGGTACATAGTGTTTAAATATTAATAATGTAAATTAAACGCTTTACTGAACTTACATTATGGTTGTAAAAATAAAAAGTTGCTTTCTCTACTCTGTGACATTACGATATGTGCATTTTTGAATTCTGATATTTATAAAAATTCAAGATAATTTCTCAAAGTTAACAATCTTCCTCATTTGAAATCAATATAGAGAATAGAATTCATTAATAGGATAGTAAATTATCAGCCTATATACTGTCCCACTGCAGGGCAAAGACCTCCATCATAGAAATCAAGTTATCGCTACTATAATAGGATTAGGCTCGCCTAATGCAGTGCGGTAAAAGTTTGTCTCTCTATCTGGTGTTGCTGGTATTTACGAGTGGCAATCACTTACCATCAGGTAATCCGTCTGTTCGTCTGCCACCTATTGCATAAAAAATTATATCTTATGACTTGCACCAAACACCTGATCTCTTAATAAATTACCCGTAAGTACTTATGAGACTTAAGTATCTCGTTGTTTTTCAATGTTTGAGCTCTGGCTATAAAACCTGCGCGCGCGCCGGTTTATGATAGGTAGGCAACCGAGCTGACGGATCACCTGTAAGCGATTGCCGCCTCCCATAGACTCCTAGTATAATTGTTCATTGACTTACCCTATGTTACCAAATTCTTACCCACATTGTATATCTATATTGACGACCCGGTTGGTTCAGTGGTAGTGAATGCTGCGTCTGGGCCAAGAGTTGCGGGTTCGATCCCCGCACAGTACAAACATTTGTGTGCATGAACATGTCTGTTTGTATTGGTCTGGGTGTTTTCTATGTATTATAAGTATGTATTTACAAAAGAAAAGTATTATATGTGTGTATATATTTGTAATCCCACTGTTGGTTCTGATATCTGTAACACAGGTGCTTGAGCTACCTATCTCAGAGTCAGATCAATGTATGTAATGTAGTGAAATATTATTATATTAAATTTGCTATCACATATCTGAACGCTGCCATCTTTCTCAAATACAAGTCATCTGCTTGTTGCATTTTCAACACCAAGTCACAAGTGAGCTGCCAAATTTTCACCCGCAATTGGGCCTCCGGGACCCTCACTTACTCGATGAAATACAGCGCTTTTTTTATGTGATAGGTAGCAGACGAGCAGGCAATTCACCTGATGGTAAGCAATTGCCGCCGCCCATGGACACTTGCAACACCAGTGGAGTTACAAGTGCGCTGCTAACCTTTTATCCCCTTCCCCCCCGAGTGGGCCTCCGGTACCCTCACTCACTCGGCGAAACACAGCACAGGAGCTGCTTCACGCCGGTTTTCTGTGAGGCAGTGGTATCACTCCGGTCGAGCCGGCCCATTCATGCCAAAGCATGGCTCTCCCACAATTAAGTCATAATTGTCATAATTGCTTCACGCTGGTCTTCTGTGAGGCAGTGGTATCACTCCGGTCGAGCCGGCCCATTCATGCCGAAGCGTGGCTCTCCCACAGTTATTGTCAGAGTATTAATTTTAAAACTAAATTTTTCGTAGCTGGCAGAATTCGTTGATGTCTTTGCTTCAGTTATTGCTTGTCTTAGAAAAGACATCAACGATACGACTGCCAGGAATCCTACTACTATTATAAAGGCGAAAGTTTGTAAGTATGGATGTATGGATGTTTGTTACTCTTTCACGTAAAAACTACTGAATGGATTTGAATGAAACTTTACCACAATATAGCTTATACATCAGAATAACACATAGGCTACAATTTATAACAAATATATTGTGTGGATTGTCCAAAATATGACGGTAAGTGTCAATAATTAACTCCACGCGTACGAAGTCGCGGGCGGCCGCTAGTGTAAAATAAAGATTATTTGTATGGGATTCATGCAATTGCATTTCGTGTGATGAACACTTGTGTTTGTTCAGTGTCTGGGTTGTAATATATGTATTTAAGTATTATATTTGTGTTTCCTCTGTTGTCTGATATCTGTAACACAAGTGCGTAAGCTACTTAGTACGGAGTCAGGTCAATGTATGAGATTTTGTGTGAATGTACGAATTTAATTTGAATTTCTTAGGTCCACTTGCGCCCAATGTTCAAGATCCATACTAATATTATAAATGGGAAAATGTGTCTGTCTGTATGTTTGTCTTTCTTTCACAGAAAAACGGAGCGACGAATTGACGTGATTTTTAAGTGGAGATAGTTGAAGGGATGGAGAGTAACATAGACTATTTGTCCCTTTCTAACCCCCCATTTTAAAATAGTGGGGGGTGCGAGCGCACCGTGGGCAAAAGCTAGTTAATTCATAATACCGTGATAGTTATTCCCATAGTAACTACTTTACTATCCCCGGTGTTAAGCGCTAATCGAAAATGATAAAATTTAGTTCCATGTTAATAAATATTCGAGATTAAAATGACACGCAAGCAGACCTTAGATTCAAAATTGGGCCCGTAGTGTATAAAGAAAGTTTTTTTAAGGTAGCAGACGAGCAGACGGATCTCCTGCGGATCTCATCATTTCTGACGAAATCACGCACTTTTTACTGATTCCAATTATAATTTTTTTGGCCATTCTACGATTGACTACGGATCATAAAATCCCATTAGGGCCCTTAGGGCCGATGGCACACTCTTTTTAAACATGATAGGTAGCTGACGAGCAAACTGATCACCTGATGGTAAGCGATTGCCGCCGCCCATAGACACCTGCAACACCACACCACCACCGGTACGACATTCAAATCTTCAAGAAACGAGCCTATACCTTCGTAAAGGCCGGCAACGCATCCGCACTCCTTCTGGTGTAGCTGATGTCCATGGGCGGCGGTGATCACTTACCATCAGGTGACCCGCTTGCTCGTTTGCCTTCCTATCTATACTAATATAATAAAGCTGAAGAGTTTGTTTGTTTGTTTGTTTTGTTTGTTTGAACGCGCTAATCTCCGAACTACTGGTGCGATTTGATATTTTTTTTTTTTGTTGGATAGTCCATTTATCGAAAAGGCTATAGGCTAAATAAACATTACGCTATGACCAATAGGAGCAAAGACAGAGCGGTAAATGTGTAAAAAAACGGGGAAAATTATTAATTTTTGAAGGCTTTCTTTGCGTGCGCTGCGGAAAACGGTTCAAGATACACAAAAAAATTATGTATGAAAGAATTATTCCTCTATACATGATCTAAAAAAAAGTCCGCGACGGCATATGTCTATCTTTTAAGGTTTAGTCACAATGACCGTTTTTATGGTACCAAATTTGGTCGAAATAATTTGTTTAAGTTGTATCAACATAATAATATTAAGGGGGTTGTAAGGGGTTAAAAGGGGGGTAAAAAGTTACTTTTCCACGCGGACGAAGTCGCGGGCGGCCGCTAGTAATATATAAAAAAAAACCAGTAGAGTCACAAGTGCGTTTACCTCCGGTACCCTCACTCACGCCGTGGTCTTCTGTGAGACTGTATCACTCCAGTCGAACCGGCCCATTAATGCCGAAGCGTGGCTCTCCCACATTAAAATTCGGTATATTGTTTCTAAAAAGATCTTTAATTGTAATTATAAACTAATATGGTCTAGTCCAAATCGACATTCGAAAGGTCTTCTGTTATCTTCTTTACTTCTGCTTCTGTTCTCTTCTTTTCTCCCAACTTCTTTGCTTCTTCTTTCTTTATTCCATATAATCTGTAAAAAATAAAACTTCATTAAATAAAATTTATACTATTTATAAAGAGATGGCCCGCCCTCACTTCGCTTCGGGACCGTAATTCAGAAATGAACCAATAGATGGAGCTGTGCTCAGATACATCGCGCAAGCGTTTCGTGTTTTCGGTTTACCTATAAGCCTTGTCGTTGTCTATTGAAGTTGTCTCTTTATAATTAGTATAGATAACTTCAATAGACAACTACAAAAGCTTATACAGTGTGTATCTGTAAACATTTACATCCTTTTAACCACGTGTTCTATCAACCATTCTGAACAACATTTTGTTCACAACTTTTTCAAATTCTTCGAAAAAATTTTCGACTCCCCATACAAAATTACCAAGTCACGTAACCGACTTTGTATGGAAAGATGAATTTTTTTTTATACGAATTTCCGAAAGTCATAGAACAAATTAATGTTGTTCAGAATGGTTGGTAGAACACGTGGATAAAGGAATATAAAATACATAGTATGATTTCCTTAGTCAATGAATAATATTATTTATTATTTATGTTGTATGTACGCACATACATACAAACATTTCAGGAATGTGACGCCATCTAGTGTCTCGATGCTAAAATAAGAAGTTACGCTATACTCTACAGCTTGCCTATAGGTTCAAGCACGTAGTTACCACCAGGACTAACAGATGGCGTTTCACAATATTATTTTAACACACGACGGCTTGTTTAACTTTTTGGATGACATAATAAAAAGTGTTCTTAACAGTTTCGTTAAAGTCCTCCTTTCGCCGCACCTTTGTCATTTCTGCTTGACCCAAAGGTTGACTGGTAGAGAATGCCTCTTGGCATTAAGTTCGCCTATTGTACGAAGTTTTGTGCAATAAAGTTTTTATGTAAATAAATAACCCCCTTTTTATCAGTGACTAGTGGCCCACCCTCACTTCGCTTCGGGACCGTAATTCATAAATGAGCTAATAGATGGCGCTGTGCTAAATTACATCGCGCAAGCGTTTCGTGTTTTCGGTTTACCTATAAGCCTTGTCGTTGTCTATAGAAGTTATCTCTTTATAAACAGTATAGAGAAGATAAATTGACTTGACTGACTGAAGACTGTTTATAAAGAGATAACTTCACAGAGTACATTGTATTAATAACTTATATAGACAACGACAAGGCTTATAGGTAAACCGAAAACACGAAACGCTTGCGCGATGTAATTGGGCACAGCGCCATCTATTGGTTCATTTCTGAATTACGGCCCCGAAGCGAAGTGAGGGCGTGCCACTAGTAAATAGTATAGAAGATGTATTATAAAGTTACCTTTTCAAATCATCAAGCACATTCTTTGGCAGGTTCCCCGGAGTGGGCTGGTGGATCTCATACTCCCCTCTCTCGTTCTTTACTAACTCCACCACAGAGTCTTCCAGGTTGGGTACGTCCCCTGGGCGGGGGCGGGCGGGGCGCGGCTTGGGCTTGGGCGCCTTCATTTTCTGGGCCCAGGTCTGGAGAAAGCTGCCTGCGTCGGATTGGAGGTACTGGAATCAGGGTTATACTCTGTTAATAACTCTGTTTTTACTGTGACAATGAATAGTAGCATATAGTGCGTATGCAAATTGGTTGTCAATAGAAATAGAAATATTCTTTATTCAAGTCCTTATAGAACATTTATGAATCTATACTAATATAAAAGCTGAAGAGTTTGTTTGTTTGTTTGTTTGTTGTTTGAACGCGCTAATCTCCGAAACTACTGGTGCGATTTGAATAATTCTTTTTTTGTTGGATAGTCCATTTATCGAGGAAGGCTATAGGCTAAATAACATTACTTTTCCACGCGGACGAAGTCGCGGGCGGCCGCTAGTGTCAAATATTATGTAAGCTACCGCTGATTCGGAAAGTCGATTTCTACCGAGAAGAATCGGCAAGAAACTCAGTAGTCACTCTTTTCAAATTATGATCATTACAATTTTCATTCTGATAATAAAAAATATTATTAAGATTTACAGTACACAGTATGATCGTATTGACCACCTATGTATGTATGATGTGTACAATGCTTTATATCGTTGAGATAATCGTCAAAGTTTGTTCAGTATCTGGGTTTAAATGTAGGTATTTAAGTATTATTTGTGTTTCCTTTGTTCTCTGATATCTGTAACACAAGTGCATAAGCTACTTAGCACGGAGTGAGATCAATGTATGAGTTGTGTTTAAATTTATTATACCTTTTCTCTATTCTTGTTTATTTTGGGAGGCACGGGAGATGGCGCTTGTCGCTTATTGCTCGAAGAGAATCCCGTACCAGCTGAAATATAAAACGAGGTAAGTATTATTTAGTTTTTTTTAATATTACTTATTAGAACGCAGAAGGTTTTCGACGGTTGCGTGCGTTTGCACACAAAAGACTTGACATTAGGAAGGACTTCGATTGATGTGGAACTGCCCGAGCGCGAGTCGCTTGTGCTGTGTTTCACGCCCCATTTGGGGAGAAGTGACATTGATATGGGACACAGACACAGACTTTGTTGGGAGTGAAGAAACGCACCGGGGAAAGAGCCCTTAGCAAGTACCTGGTGAGCGTCTCCCATGATTCGGTCCGTATGCCGAGACGGTGGGAAGTACTATGGGCTGGACCATATACTAGAAGCGGCAAATGAGCAAGCGTGTCACTGCTAAGTAATCACCGCCGCCTATGAACATATCTGCGAGATCAGAGAAGTCGCTGATGCGTTGTCGGCCTATTAAGAAGGAGGACCCTTGTTTCTTGAAGGTCCCTAAGTCATAGCCGTCAGGAAATACTGCCGCAGCTAAACTGTTCCACAAAACTGAGGTTCGTGGTAGAAAATTCCGCGTGAAACGCATAGTACTAGATCGCCAACCATCAAGATGATGAGGATATGACAGCCGCTTACGTGTGGTTCGATGTAAGAATTCAACCGCAGAAAGTAAAATCCGCAAAAAAAACTCCAGGGTTTTATTGTATACTAATAACCCGCCACTTCGCTTCGGGACCGTAATTCAGAAATGAACCAATAGATGGCGCTGTGTATAATTACATCGCGCAAGCGTTTCGTGTTTTCGGTTTACTTATAAGCCTTGTCGTTGTCTATTGAAGTTATCTCTTTATAAATAGTATAAAAGATAGATGTTCAGTAAAGAACAGTCTGCAGCTGTCCTACCTCTATGGAAAAGTTACCGCTTGGGGTAAAAAAACGAGTCAAAAGTTAAAACTTACTTAAATTTTTAGTATTTGTCTGTGGTCCCAGCTCCAATAGGACTTGGAAGTCAGCATGATTCCCGAAGGCGAAACCAAAGCCGACACGAGAGTCTGTACCTAGAATATAAAAAAAATATGATTACGATTAAAATTACGATTAATATGAGTCGAGTGAGTGAGGGTACCGGAGGCCCAATTGGGGGAAAGGGGGTTAAAGATTGACGGCGTATTTGTGACTCTACTGGTGTTGCAGGTGTCTATGGGCGGCGGCCATCGCTTACCATCATGTGATCCGTCTGCTCATCACATAAAAAAAGCAAAAAAATAACTCGACAATATACCAAAAAATATTTTTCTAAATTCACTGGCAAAAGTGAAGTACCAGCTTAAAACTGTCCCACTGCAGGGCAAAGGCCTCCATAGAAATCAAGTCATCGCTACTATGATGGGATTAGGCTTAATCACCATGCTTGCCTAATGCGGTGCGGTGATCACAAACCCAAACAAATGTTAATCAGAATGGTTGGGTAGAAGACTTGGTTAAGGGATGTTAATGTTCACAGATGTATCCATACTAATATTATAAATGGGACAGTGTGTCTGTCTGTATGTTTGTCTTTCTTTCACGGCAAAACAGAGCGACGAATTGACGTGTTTTTTTAAGTTGAGATAGTTGAAAGGGTGGATAGGCTACTTTTTACCCCTTTCAAACCCCCCCATTTTAGGGAAGTGTCGCTGGAAAAAGCTTGTTACATATGTCAATAGTTTAGATAAAAAATAAATAACACATACCTTTTTTGATGGGAGGTATATTTGAGTAGGCAACCGACAGCAGTGAAGGTAACTCTTCTGGTATGATGACCGAACAGTATCCTGAAATGAAAAGGTGGAGATAAATATATACAACGTGCGTCTTGAAAAAAATGCAATAATACTGAAGTGACTTTACTAAGTACCAAAATGTAAGCAACCAATGAATATGGCATCCGCAGATACCAGTGGCTTCACGTGGCACTGTGTGATAGGTACGCGAAGTCGATTACTGAGCGGAGACCAAAGTTCCAATTTTTCATCATAAGTTTAAATGTTGTTTTTTTTGTTACCTATTTGTGCTATTTTGGTACCAAATAACCCTAACACCATCCTAAACATGTTCTCGCGTAGGTTTGACTGTCAGTATCTGAATCATTGTGCGATGGTTCAAATGCTGACTAATGAGCAAATTAATAAAAATAAAATGTAATATAATGTATAATGTATTTATCTAATTTAATTTGAAGAATGTAATAATAATGGATAAGTATATAATGTGCCTACCTATGATAATAATGTAACTGTATGACTTTGTATGAGTTGAAATAAATGATTTCTATTCTATTCTATAAACGTTAGGTACAATAATTTATGTTAGGTACTTAGTAATTTATTAACAAGTTATCATGTTAAGTATGAGATTTTGTGTGAAAAAAATAGATTACAAAATCGGCTTTGCCATTTAAAACCGCTATGTGACTTGTACTTAGTATGTATGTTTTTGTCACAGTTTCCTAACTCGTCCTGTACTTAAACTCTGATCTGCGCTTGCGCAAGCGCATGCTAGAGCAACGTGTCAGGGACGATAGTGTATTGGAAAACTGTTTCTAAACATACTTAAGAGCGTCTTGTGAAGTTAGGTAATTTAGAACGTAGATGTTTTTTAGAATACATATAATACTTGACATATTTCTTTACATAGAATGTCATACCAAAATTTTTATGCTATTCATCATCATCATCATTTCAGCCAATAGACGTCCACTGCTGGATATAGGCCTCCCCCAAAGTCGTCCACACAGATCTGTCCTGTGCCACCCGCATCCAATGGGCTCCCGCGACCTTCACAAGCTCGTCGGTCCACCTGGTGGGAGGCCTGCCCCGGCTGCGGCCTCCTGCACGCGGCCTCCACTCAAGGACCTTTCCACCCCAACGGCCATTATTATGCTATTCAATATAGCTAAACAGGTACTAAGCAACTTGATGTATACCTCTGATTTTTAATCATGTGGAGTAAACTGACAGATGTCAATGTGTCATTCCCATACATTATCACTCAATTTGACAGACGCAAAATGTCAAAATGTATGGAAACTTCACAATTGCATCTGTCAGTTTACTTCACATGATTATGAATCAGAGTATAGGTATTTTACAGAAAATGTGAAACACCCTGTTTATAAGGCAGTAAAATAATTTTATTTGCATTTTGTAAACGGGACTAAGCGTGGGGACATCCATACTAATTATTATAAATGGGAAAGTGTGTCTGTCTGTCTGTCTGTTGTATGTTTGTCTTTCTTTCACGCCGAAACGGAGCGACGCATTGACGTGATTTTAACATAGGCTACTTTTTTCCCAGGATCGTAACCCCCACCCCCCCCCTTTAAGGGAAATGGGTGGCGCGAGCGAAGCCGCGCGTCAAAAGCTAGTTTAAATATAAGTCCCCACGCTCTCTTAAGGTACCGTCACTCGACAAAATACAGCGCCGGTCTTCTGTGAGGCCGTGGTATCACTCCGGTCGGACCGGCCCATTCATGCCAAAGCGTGGCTCTCCGCTAAATGTAATGCAACTGTAAATGACACGGAACTGTTGATTCATTCAATTGTCATTCGCAGAAATAAACCATATTTTGTTAAGTCGTTACTTAAGTATGCCGTCTTAGTCATTCGTTGCGCTTTTAGTGGTAAAACCAGTGGTTACGAAACTAAAATGGTTACTACTCTCGTAACCGGTTACGGTAGACTAGGAAATGGTAAACAATATAGTAGATACTTTGTGTGAAATACTATCCTCGCTATCGAAAACTATCGCTTTGTCTCTTTTATTGTGATGCATTTGAAAGAGACAGAGCAATAATAAATAAATAAATTGAAGACAACATCACATACACTGTCCTGGTCCCAAACTAAGGTTTTCCCTTGTGCTATGGAAACCAGAAACAACGAAGGAACCACAAACACCCAGACCCAACACAAATGTCTGTTTCATTAACAAACATTAATTGTGTTGGTGCGGGAATCGAACCCGCGACCCTTACGCCTCAACGCAACGTTTACGTTATGTCAGTTTTCGATGTCAACTCATGGTAGCACTACAGGTTGTATAGTCTGCCGCAAGAAAGTGTAGTTATGACCTTGAGTGCGCAGAAACCAATTTTCATAGAAAGTCTTCTTTTTTACAAGTGCGCAAAATAACGGTCATCGCTATACTTTCGTGCCTCCAGCTATACCTGTGAACACGGACTCGATGGCGCAGTGGCTAAGGTGTTCGCCCGAAGCGCGAAAGGTCCCGGGTACGATTCCCGGTCAAGTCAATTTAGGAAACGTCATTTACAAAGTTTTCTTAGTTCTAGGTGCTTTGGGTTGACGCCCCCAGTTATTTAACGTCACCTGGTACTCATAGTACAGGGGTTGCCCTAGTTTGAGACCAAGTTGATTGGTGTGATTGTCTGGCGTATTTTTTTAGTCGATAAAGTTACACCAAACGACGACAACCTATAACGCCATCTATCGATTTTTCATTCGCAAAAATCTATTGGTAAACGCTTGTATTGATTGTGATTTATTGTAAAAACATAGCAAAAAATGCCTTTGTATAATAAATGAATGGTTCCCATACATATTGTGAAGTGAACGGATAACAAGAAGGTTACAGAAACCTTGTAATATCTACCGCACATATGTATGGCTAGGGATGTGACGAGCATTTATAAAGTTTATCGATAAACAAAAATAACTAGGTATCTTACCTACTCTGCTTTATAATCATGTGTAGTAAACTGACAGATGCAAATGTGAAGTTTCTATATCTACATTTTGACATTTTGCATCTGTCAAATTGAGTGATAAGTAATGTACGTGGACCAGGGGCACACATAACAATGTGAGACCAGGGCCCGGACCGCAGTATAATATGTGAATGTGTTTTAAGATCTTTTGTATGGGTATTTACTTATCCATAGTAGTAATATTCATATTATATAAATGCGAAAATGTATTTCTATTAACTTCTCTACTCAAAAACCACTAAACTGATTTACTTAAATTTGATAAGTACGGATATGTAGTTGAGTATTAATTAAAGAAATCTACTTATTTAATCGCGGGCCGCACAAAAAAGTTTTTTAATTTTTCTTATTTTTTAGTAGAGGCGGCAAACGATCATGTGGGTCACCTGCTGGTAAGTAATCACCGCTACCCATGAACATCTGCGAGATCAGAGTGGTCGCTGATGCGTTGCCGGCCTTTTAAGAAGGAGTACGCTCGTTTATAACTTAGTTCATTATATCGATAATTTTTAACATCCCTAGTAGATGCTGTCTTCTAGCAAAAGCTATGCTACATACGTTTATATGTTTGTCTGTCACAGATTACATAACTACTTATATTGTTATAAGATGTAATTTTACAGGTATTTTATCTGTAGAGAAATCTCTAGGTAGGTACAGTGAATGAAACTCATCAGTGACCTCTCTGATCTCACAGTTGAGGAAATTCTACAGAATAGAATAGAATAAAATAGAATATACAATATTGTATACCATCTTATCTATACTCTGATTTATAATCAGGTATAGTAAACTGACAGATGTCAATGTGTCATCCCCATACATTATCACTCAATTTGACAAACATATGTCAAAATGCATAGAAACTTGTCATTTTCATCTGTCAGTTTACTTTACATGATTATGAATCAGAGTATAAGGTTTATTCTGATATAGGTACCACTTTAATTAAAAGCACTAATTAACATACATTATACCACTAGACATAAGTAGTATTTCAGTAGGCAAGTTGAACCCAGTAGTATTTTTTTTTATGTGATAGGTAGCAGGCGAGCAGGCGGATCACCTGATGGTAAGCAATTGCCGCCGCCTATGTACACTTGCAACACCAGGGGAGTTACAAGTGCGCTGCCAACCAACACTCGGCGAAACACAGCACAGGGGCTGCTTCACGCGGGTTTTCTGTGAGGCAGTGGTATCACTCCGGTCGAGCCGGCCCATTCATGCCGAAGCGTGGCTCTCCCACAGTTAAAACGTTGTGGGTCCCACAATCGAACCCGGGACCTTTCGCGCTTTGGGCGTACACCTTAGCCACTGCGCCATTGAGGCCGTCTTATCACTTAAATGCATTTATAACATACCCTGGATAATCGCAAGTGCTTATCATACGAATGTTTGTTCAGGCTGGGAATCGACCCCACGATCTTTGGCGTATGAGGCAAGTTGTTTGTTATTGTAACAGATATTTTGTCAAATTTAAACATGTCTTTTAGAAAAAAAATATGAAACCTTTTTAGAATACAAATAAAAATGCGAATTGTTCTAAAAAAAAATATTCAATCAATGTTTACGTCAACTTTTTGACACTTTTACTTACAAAAAATACGGAAATTCTTTCCGCTTATAGAAAATAAATTTCAAAACTTACCATAACTTATCAGAACCACGAAAACAAATAATTTCACAAACATTTTGTCCAAAAATCCAATGTCAGCACAATATTTTTATCATTGTAGTAAAAACTAAACCTCCTTGATCGATACACCTTTTTCTTTTTTTACGATTAAAAACAAATACGAGTTATTAAAAAGTTAACTGTCACTGCGAGTTTTACCGCCAAACTAAACGTGAAACATATGACTGGCGCTTGGCCGCCATACTGTGACGTAAGTGGGAGAAAGTCAATGATTAACTTATGACCTTATTATGTTGCACATTGAGCAGAAATTCCATTGCAGTGTGTAATAGGATTGCATTTGTGTGTTCGAAATTCAAATTATTATAAAATACAAATACATTTTTTTTGTTATTCCAAAACAAACTCTAACTAATCAACTATAAAGTCAAAAGTAGCTTGTATTTTTAACACGCGTGGTGTTTATGTGCGAATGGACCATTCACTTCTATGAATCAGGATTTCCACATCATTAATCCAAATGATTCGGCAATTAAATATGAATCTTATTTCCTTACCTGAAGGCTGAATTTGGCGTGCAACTTATTGACGGATATGATTTCTTCCAACGGAAATACTTCTACTTTCTTTGCACTTTCCTTGATGTTGGAAAGAGATAGCGGATGTAGAAAGTGACGTATACATCCGCGAAATTATAATATAGCTGCATCTCTCTCTAACCAGGTAAGAAGTTGTAGTAGGTATAAAGAAAGAAATAAGGTTTTTTTTTAATTTCAATATTATTTAATTATACTGAAAACTTTGTGCATAGCCTACCTAATACTACTTAACTATCAAGTACCAATCTAATTTAATCTTACCTTGAGTTGTCAAATTATGAAGTCATTAAGTAGATAGGTACTTAAGTTTTTATAGGAAATATTATTATGTAGGTACAGTCACCAAATAAGTTATCAGAACACATCAGCTACATACTTATTTAAATTTTCCATTGCTAATTAACTGCCGCACTCTGCGACGTTAATTAAACCTTAATTGTCACTTAAGAAAATATATTGATCTTTATTTTAATAGCAATTAAAGAATATCCATAATTAAGAAAATAAGCTAAGGTTAAATCGAAACGACAGTTTCATACGCGTATCCAAATTTTAGTTGTCAGGGGTTCGGGTGGAGTATGGAGAATGCAAGAAAATAAAACGAACAAAACAAGGTCGGTAGGTACGGTCGTGGTCAAAAAGTGTTTACCACCTTAAGGATCATAATCGCACGTACACATGTAGGTGATAAGTTCTAATTGTCTATTACATAATATTGATCATAGATAAGTGTCTTTTTAATGATATGACAGCTGATAGCCAGCGCCCTCAGTCAATGACAAATGTCATGTAAATTCAAAGAAATTAGGTTTTTTTTATGGCTGCTTCTGTGTTGTATCCTCTTTATGTGACTTTTTTATATTTACTTTAAAAAGGTATTAAGTACCTTGATATGGCATTTTTGACTTTTGTGCAAAAAGTGTGATATACGAGTAGAATCAAATTTCAAAACTGGTAAGTAAACACGACCGTACATAATTTTTTTGAGATGCGTAACAATATTTATTACACGCGCCAAGTGCCTAACAATAATTTTCATAATTACGAAAATTGGCAACTACTTAGCAATTATGAAAATTATTGTGATTTGAAGGAATCATTACATAAGTGTGCCAAAAAAAATTATTAATACTTTCCTTTATGTTTTCATAGCTGGATTTTTAAAAATATATCTCATTATCCTTACAATTATTATTACATAATTAATAATTAATAAATATGTAAATAAATTGAGACAACATCACATCATTGTCTTGGTCCCAAACTAAGGTTTTCCCTTGTACTATGGAAACCAGAAACAACGAAGGAACCACAAACACCCAGACCCAACACAAATATCTGTTTCATCAACAAACATTTGTGTTGGTGCGAGAATCGAACCCGCGACCCTTACGTGTCAACCGGCGCTCAAACCATTGCGCTAAATGGGTCGTCAAGACTCGTCATATAATTAATTGGCGGCGCTGGCTAGTATATCGCCATAAAATCCATTTGGTAGTTTTTGCGTGAAAAAGGAGCAAAAATTCATCCATCCATACTTACAATTTTTTTTTTTATTTAATTTTTTTTTATTTTTGTTTTTTGATTATTTTTTTTTATTTATTTATTTAGGAATAATTCATGTTTACTTATAATATTAGTGGGATTTAAATCTATTCTATTCTATTCTATTTATCTCGGCTCGTCATTCTCGTCTACGACGTCGAAGCGGTAGGAGATCTCCTTGACCAATCCAAGGTTGATCAGGAATTCCAGGAGCGGCCGCCGGCGCACCACCCGCTCCCGGTATGTGGCTGAACGCACTCCTGGGGAGAGAAACAATAAATGAAATTAAATGAAAATAGTTAACTTAATCTAGGTTAAGGAATGGAACTCCCTGCCGAGGTCTGTTTTTCTCGACCATAGCTATATGTAATCTGCCGGGCTAAGATGCGCACCGCGACAAAATTTTGTCGACTCTCGTTCGCGAGAGCGTATCTTTCTATCCCGCTCCTCGCCCTGTCAGGTGAGCGAGAAGCAACTAGCGCTGACGCAATACGAGTGTCGACAAAATTATCTCGTGGTGCGCATCTTAGCCCGGCTGGATATGTTTAAGGCAAGAGTGAGCAGGCATCTTCTAGGCAAACGCGTGTCATCCTAGACCTCATCGTCACTTTCCATCAGGTACGACATAGGTCTCCCCTAATGCACGCCACTGCTCCCGATCTTCGGCCACTCTCATCCAGCCCACACCAGCCAGCCTTCGAATATGATCATCCCATCTTGTCGCAGGGCGTCCAACTAGTGTTGGACGCCCTGCGCCTTGCGCCCTGCTTACCGAGTCGCGGTCTCTACCCAAGGACTCGATGATTCGATATTACTGCATATTGTGAATGTACTAAGTACCTATTACCAGGCCTGTCCCACTCCGCGTGTAGGTATCGAACTTGCAAGTACATGCGGCGTCCCCTCCGGAGGGCCAAATTAGTAGAAAATCACGAACGAGCGGCGACGCACGCGCGATAGTTGCTTGCGATAGAAAGAGAACGCACTTCTAGGTATGAATAATGGTAGGCATTGAACGCTGGGCGGTCGGAATCTCAACGTTAGATTATAGTAGTCTGAGTCTTTATTTCCATAAACGGTTTTTAGAAGTGGGTCTTCTGTACCTTGTACTATTAAGTATTCTGTGCTATTACTAAGTATTTGGACATTTCGGATGTAACTTCTGTTACTGACTGCCTTCTGATACTGACTGTGCAAACGTAACCCTAGCGTGGATACGACTACCAAATGTTTGTGCTAGGCATACAGATGTCTGTATCTGTCTGAAAGTATAACTTACGGACTGGTTTCAGCGGCCTGGTGTAGGCCTGTGGGCCGAGCTCGTACATCACCTGGAAGTCGGCCTGGTTCCCCAGGCTGAAGCCGAAGCCGAAGCGGTGGTCGTTACCTGGAAATTGCAGTAAAAGCTGATGTGTGGCTAATTGTGGGAGAGCCATGCTTCGGCATGAATGGGCCGGCTCGACCGGAGTGATACCACTGCCTCACAGAAAACCGGCGTGAAGCAGCCCCTGTGCTGTGTTTCTTTTTTTTTATGTGATAGATAACAGACGAGCAGGCGGATCACCTGATGGTAAGCAATTGCTGCCGCTCATAGACACTTGCAACACCAGTGAAGTTACAAGTGCGCTGCCAACCGTTTCGCCGAGTGAGTGAGGGTACCGGAGGCCTATCGGGGGGAAGGGGATAAAAGGTTGGCAGCGCACTTGTAACTCCACTGGTGTTGCAAGTGTCCATGGGCGGTGGCAATTGCTTACCATCAGGTGATCCGCCTGCTCGTCTGCTACCTATGACATAAAAAAACTGTTCCTATGTATTTATTTTATGTATACTATTTATAGAGTGATAAATTCTAGATACACCGAGAAAGCATTCATTTATTTAAACCGAAAAGGCAAAACACTAGCGCGATGCAATCAACGCCTAGCGCCATCTATTGGTAGACAGTGGAACTACTGTTCCGAAACGAAGTGAGGGCGGGCCACTAGTTTTTTTTTATTTAGGACAATCGAAATGACCTCACTCCGCCTGATGGTAAGCGGCCGTGAGATCCAAATATGAGGTTGACAGGCACAAAAGAACAGACAAAGTGTCCATTGAGTCTGTCACTCTCACCCTGAAGGCCTGCTGAGATGCCGTTTCACGCCGTGCCTACAAACCCCAGGAATGTAACAAGGAGGAAACCCTTACGCCCCGTTAAGTTTTTTTTTTTATGTGATAGGTGGCAGACGAGTAGGCGGATCACCTGATGGTAAGCAATTGCCGCCGCCCATGGACACCTAATAAGTCTACCGATACTTAATCGGTTCAGTAGTGCTACCATGAGTTGACATCCAAAACTGACATAACGTAAACTATTGCTCTGTCTCTTTCAAATGCATCACAATGAAAGAGGCAAAGCGATAGTTTTCGATAGCGAGGATAGTATTTCAAACTCATGGTAGTGCTACAGTTCCTGGAACGAGCAAAAGGTAGGTAGGTAGGTAGGTATGTTTCGAATTTTTCGAAAATACCTCAGGTTTGTGATCACCGCACCGCATTAGGCAAGCGTGGTGATTAAGCCTAATCCCATCATAGTAGCGATGACTTGATTTCTATGATGGAGGCTATGGAGGCCTTTGTCCTGCAGTGGGTCAGTTTATTGGCTGATACATCTTTTTTTTTATTATTGTTTGATTCCAGTGGAATCAATTGACAAAGTTAGTCACCTACCTTTAATCAGTCGAGGTGTAAACCCGTAGATTGTGGCGAAACCTGCTGGTACATCTTCTGGCACAACGAATATGATAGATGCTACGTGAAGACCTAAATAATCAAAGTAACAGGGTGTATCTGTGAACATTTACATCCCTTTATAGTCCGAGGCAAGAAAGTGTAGTTATGACCTTGAGTGCGCAGAAACCAATTTTGATAGAAAGTCTTCTTTTTTACAAGTGCGCAAAATAACGGTCATCGCCATACTTTCGTGCCTCCAGCTATAACCACGTTTCTATCAACCATTCTGAACAAAATTTGTTCAACAACTTTTCGAAATTCATCGAAAGTTTTATCGACTCCAAATGACCTAGTCACGTGACCAACTTTATAATGGAAAGATGAAACGTTAAAATTACATAATATTATATTCCTTAGATGTTTGTATTATTGCTAACTTATCTCAAATCGATAGGTACCACCCACTATTATCAAAAAATAACCCTCTGCTACGTAATTATTGATTATATTGAAATTAAACTAGTGCCATATCCTTAAGTGGGCTATCACTGCATCGATAACCCTTATAAGGGAACAAAAATATTCTATTTACTGTACAGAACTACAAGTATGTGAGTATAATATATAATAGATACTTACACGTCAAACTAAAAACAGCTGACCACATCCAAAATTCCTTGGACGCCATTTTGAAACCACCCCAAAACAAGATGGCGACGCAATCGAAAATAGGCGTAGGGCACACGATCCAACGAAGTTTGGGCAATAAATGACAGCATACCTAAGCAAGATCTAGGTTTAAACCTTTATTAGTTAAGTGTGAGTTGGGTTTTGGAAGCTTTGGTTCCGTATAAAACTTAAATGTACTTACAGCCACACATCAAAGTATACAAAACTGTCAAATATACAATTCTTCAATCGACTCTCATCTTACTGTCATACACATTAGGTTGAATATCAATTGAGGAAATTTGACAGGTTGTGGTAACCTGATTTGTGGCTGACTGCACAATGCAGCGACATTTGCAACGCTTAGAGAACATGAACATGAGTTGTCACAAGTACGCTGCCAATGTTTTACCTCCCCTTTTCCCCGGATTTGACCTTGGGGACCCTCACTCACTCGGTGTCCTGTCGAAATATGAGGGTAAGGGAATAGAGTGCATCTGTGTTTGCGCACACACTTGGCCTCTTTATTATATCCTGAGTAAATATTGCACTTAAAAATTCCTCGGAGGGTTCAGGTGGGTTCGAGGAATTTTTTAAGTGCAATATTTACTTAAGAATAAATTGCAAAGAATTGCTATACCAAAAATAAAAATTATATCCTGAGTGGCTGATCGATAAGATCGGCCGCCGTAGCTGAATCGGTGAGTATTTTTATTTGAATCTCTCCTGCGGGAAATCACCTTAGTGGCCGGCCGTTTTGGAAGGCATGCGTGGATACCTACAGATCCAACACGTTAAGGCTCCTTTGATAGACAGACACAATAATGAAAGTGAGGATTTGTACACCTAGCGGATACTGACTCTCTCTGCAGAGGTATAACCAAAGTCAGCACCCGCCAGATGCAAGGACTATCTTCTATACTAATTTTATAAAGAGATAACTTCTATAGACAAATACAAGGCTAATAGGTAAACCGAAAACACGAAACGCTTGCGCGATGTAATTGGACACAGCGCCATCTATTGGTTCATTTCTGAATTACGGTCCCGAAGCGAAGTGAGGGCGGGCCACTATATAGTTACAGATAAGAAGGAAACTATGCCGGGTCTATCAATACGATCTTGCTGGACTGGTTGCCGGGATATTGACGAGAACGGCACGCCTGCCATATCAGATGTCTCATTTTAACGTAGGTAGGTAGGATTTTAAGGGGCTATACGAATTAAACTAGCACCGCCAACCTATTTACACTGATTGTGGCGTAAATATGATATTTTTGAAGAAAATAAAACATTACAGACTTAGATCCAAGTAAATTGGATTTTTCAAGATGTAATAAAATATTTCTAACACGCGACAAGTAACAATAATGTCAATTATTGCTAAAAGTGGCCGTTTTTAGCAATAATTAACATTATTGTTATTTGTCGCGTGTTTTATATATTGTATTGAATCTTGAAAAATTCAATTTACTTTTATCTAAGTCTTAAAAAATATCGTATTTTCGCCACAATCAGTGTAAATAGGTTGGCGGCGCTAGTTTCATTCGTATAGCCCCTTAACATTTGACATGAAGGTTTTCCTTCATACCCACGGAACTCTAATTTTCATTGTTTACTTACTTCAATTATATTCCCACGAGGCCGCAAGCGCAGGTTTGACACAGTTTTTACATGCAACCATTTGACACACTAGCACAGTACTTACCTCCGCCCCTTTAATACGGGAGACTAAAGTTAGTCATAGTAAATGGGCTAAAGACACAGACTTTGTAGGGAGTGAAGAAACGCACCGGGGAAAGAGCCCTTAGCAAGTACCTGGTGAGCGTCTCCCAAGATTCGGTCCGTATGCCGAGACGGTAAGGACCATGGGCTGGTGGAGGGACCTGTGTCTTTTCTAGTCATAGTAAAACTTACAATAGTGACAGAATATTTTTTAAAACCTATCTAAACTTCTCCCTTATTTTTTTTTGTGAAAAATGGCAGATGAGACGTATCATCTATTGCGAAGATCAGTAAGCGATCGCTGCCGCCAAAGACACCTGCAACACCAGTAGAGTCACAAGTGCGCTGCTAACCTTTTATCCCCTTCCCCCCGATGGGCCTCCGGTACCCTCACTCACTAGGTGAAACTCAGCGCAGGCGCTACTTCACGCCGGTCTTTTGTGAGGCCGTACGTATTACTCCGGTCGACCCGGCCCAGTCATGCCGAAGCGTGGCTCATCCACGGTTAGCTTGTGTTGAGAGAATATCTTTGGACAAAGTTTTCCAACAACGATGCTTATCCTACGGCTAAACCTAAAACTAACTTTAGTTCACGCATTTTAGTAAGAGGACTAGTCTTGCGTCAAAATTTGTAATGGGACTCCAATCCTTACTGTTTGGAATGGTTCGAATCATGACGCTCAGAGACGGCAATCAACTTTAATCATCACTTCAGAAAAAAATATTGAGACCATTTTAAATTCGCTTAAAGACTATTCCTAATTAAGATGATCATTAAGATTAATTGACGTCTCTGAGTGCGGCAATTAGTCTAAAAGTTAAATGAAACAAAAGAAGAAAATACTTGAATAATTGTAATATTATAATCATTAATAACATTAGTCTTTTCTGTAAATGGCAATACAATTTTGAACATTAAATAAAAAGTATCTACACTCATCGCCACAGCTAAAAATAATTAAAAAAAGTTTAATATGTGCAAAGAAAGCTCAGGCATAATAAAATAAAATCCGTACGTATTTTCAAAATAATTATTAATAAAAACATGTGCACATGCCCTTATAATAAAATCTGTTGACAAAAATAAAAAACAAAATGGCGTTTAAAAACTGATTTTCTAATATTTTTTCTCGTAATTTCTATTTGAATGTTATTTTTTTGTTAAATTCGTACAACTTTAAAATTATGTTAAAAACTTGTGCATTTTTATTTTACTATGCCTTAAAACACGAAAAAAGTTTCGCAAATCAAAAAGTTACATAATAAAGAAAACGTTAAATTATTTGGTTAACTTATATCGTGTACTGCGAGCTTATTAGCATTTGACTTTTTCATCAATTAAATAATATGTTTTAAGTGAACACATTTACATGGAAGCCGCTATATAAAAAACACATGCCAATAAATTGACGCTTTTAATACACTGAACGCAATTAAATTCAAACGACGCAATCGAATTATTCTGGCGTTTGCGGCGCAATTACATAAATCTGACGAATTATATTGCATTCGACGCTATGTAAAGCTTTCGACGTAATTTGACACATTTTGATGCATTGGACGCAATTAATTGCGTTCGACGCATTAAACGCAACCAATGGCATATTTTTTTTTTATTTAATGACAGTTTCACTTTTACAATGTTATTTACGAAAAGATATTCAATGGAGATTCTCAGATTGTTTTCGAATATCATTGTCAAATACCTTTCAGTTTAAAAAATCTTAAAAAAATAACAAAATTATAGAACTTGAAGGTAACTACAATTTGAGCTTAAGATTTTTTGTTTAAAAAACGTGAACATGTTTCAAAAGCCTAAAAAAATGGATAGTATAGGTACAAATTAAAAATATACACAAGAATAAGATAAGCACGTACAGATTCAAAACAGCTATACAAATTAAATGTGTAGATATTTCTGTCTGTACACCTTTATAGTATGTCAAAAATCATTGGTATTTGCTTATATGAAAAGAAAAAATACTTTAAAATTACAGTTACATTTTTTATTGGCTGTTAATAATTTATTTACATATTCCCGTAAGCAGTCATATCGTTGTCTAAATACACAATTTACTGAACCTATTTTGATTAAAAAAGTGACTAAATTCTCAAATAAAAAAAAACTTTTTTACAAAAAAATATCGGTACACTTTTTCAAACCAAACTCATACACACTCTCAATGTTTTCTCAAAAATAAATCTTAAAAAAAAGATTGTGACGATTTTTTTAATAAAAATAAAAACACTTAAAACTAATCTAACGATTACCTAAGGACGTTACTCATTGTAATAATTATTATTAATTAAAAAGTTAATTACACGTTTTATTATTTTTTGTGGAAATCCCAAAATAATATTCAAAATCTGGGAGCACGGTTGATGTCCCTGCCAAGATCAGCCAACTGAAGAAAAAGATCGATTTATGTGATGTCTAATGGGTATAATAAATATATTATTTCCAAATTAGTTTAACCAAGTTGACAATTTGAATAATCATTTTGGGATGTTACACTGACAAAAATACGCCAAAAATCTAAATTTAGATTGCTATTAAACCATTTTAGACTTGACTATTATATTAATTGATATAACTGAAAACTCGTCCAATGGCGTTTTTAAGGAAAGATATTCAACCTAATGCGTATGACAGTAAGATGAGAGTCGATTGAAGAAATTTGACAGTTAGGTAGGTATACTTTGATGTGTGGCTGTACGTACATGTTCACATATACATTAAAACTATGTGATTCGATAATTAGCTTTTTGAAAAAAACTTGTCGTGTTTAATGGTTATTAGAAACTTATTTTAAGACTTTTGGCGATTTTTTCTTACAACTAAAACGTCGCGTCGCTGCCTTTTCCTTTACAACAATGTTATATTTACATTTCCCAATATTATATTAAGTGTATCAAATCCAGTCACAATTTATTTCATATCCCATTTTGAGGTATAACTGTGTACATATTTTTATGAAAAATGTTTTAACAGTTCAATTATTTCAACTTGTTTTATGAAGCCTAATCCCATCATAGTAGCGATGACTTGATTTCTAAGATGGAGGCCTTTGCCCTGCAGTGGGACAGTATAATAGGCTGATACTTTTCTATTATAGAATAAAGACTGGTCTGAAGGCGCATTTTAGTAATGACCCTGCTTACAAGACAATGGTCGTGGTTTCTTCTTGACATGAACACTTGTGTAATGTTCAATGTCTAGGTGAGATATATATGTATTTTTGATTATTATATCTGTAACACAAATGCTTAAGCTATTTAGTACGGAAACAGGCCAATATATGATATGTCTGAATTTATTTAAAAAAAAAAGATAACTATGTATAGAACATTTTTCATAAAAATACGCCTAAAATCTGTATTTATTTATATTTAAGATTACCATATAATAATGTTTACTGGCAAAATACACAGGAATGCTCTTCATAAGAGATTAGTAAAAATACCTATCCATGCTTTCTCTTTCTACCATTGCAAACATGCTAAATCGTTTTTTGTACAACGCTTTTTACAGGATGGCCAAAAATAGACGCAATGTAACATAAACTTTGATTTTTAATTACGTGAACTAAATTGACAGGTGCAAATGTCAATTTCCTACACATTTTGACATATTACATTTGGTAAGAGGTTAAAATTTATAGGAACTTGGCCCTTGTCATTTTTGTCCACATGATTATAAGTCAGAGTACAATTTTCAATAAACAAGAACGAAAAACAGCAGTGCTATTTCATAATTTTGAAATCATATTTCAATATCGCTCCTAATCTTTTATTATATTAAATAGATGTGCATTTTAATTTAAAATAAATGTATTTCTAGAGAAAGATAAAATATATAAGACTGACAAAGAAAGATAGTGTAAGACAAAGATTTTAAATCTTTGGTGTAAGATTGATTGATATTGCTGTCAATTTAAATATAAAAATTAATCAAACGTTTTCAAATAATACTTAAAAATAGCTGTCAAAATACAATACAGATACTGACCGAAAAATCATCAAAATAGCACATCTATAAAATAATATATATAAAATCCTAATACAAATAATGATTAGTAAAATAATTTCCACAGAAATTGGAATGATTTTTCTAAATGCAACATTTTATAAGATGGCAACAGGATAATCACATCTCTACTATGATAGTACACTGGACAGACTACGATGTCACCCCAATGTTGCCATAACAACCATAATGCAGTACAACAAGTCGGTTTTAGCGGATGTCAAAACTCAGAACTTTGTTCTTATGAAGTCATATTATCGACTGCTCCAAAGAATAGAGTTCGATGTGCAATATGTTTAAGGAGATCGGACTTTGTTCTTCGGAGGAAGCGTTATGGCACAAAATAATTACACACAGAAAGTAGGCTGCCCACTAAGAGCTAAAACGTGTCATGTACTCACGCATGCGCACTAACGGGCAAATACGCCTTTTCGACCACATTAATCCTAGCCTATGACATAAGATTGTCGAACTGTCGAGGTCTGTGGTAGAGGCCGCGCGCTTATGTACTCATGCTGAGCAACAACCCTAGCATATGTCAACGAACTCTTCTAAATTCAAAATTAGGCTGAGTCTACCTTCTGAGTGTAATTATTTTGTGGTTATGGTTTTTGACATCTCTATACTTTCATTTTTAAAATTGTGAACGGAACTGACAGATGCAATGTAAAGTTTCCATACATTTTGACATTTTACTTTAGACTGGATCAACTAAGAACAAGTGCGTAAAGTAAACTGACAGATGAAAATGACAAGTTTCTATGCATTTTGACATTTTGCATGTGTCAAATTGAGTGATAATGTATTTGGATGACACATTGACATCTGTCAGTTTACTTTACATGATTATGAATCAGAGTATACTTGTTCTTATGGATCAAAATTATTGGGAATCAACACATTGACATGTGTCAGTGTAGTGCACATAATTAAAATTTAAAGCACAGGCTATCCAATGTACTAAAATAATTAAGATAATAAAGTACGAGTTAAAACTCCATTTTAGATCACAAATCAACAATCTTTTTAAATATTGAAGAAAAATTTCAATCGAATGTTTTAATAATTTATTAATAATGATAACTCAGAAACTTCTTTTAACCGATTTGAGCTAAAATCACGTTTAGCATACTTTAAGACGGTTACCGTACTAATACAGTTAGCGCAAAATTAACCTATGCAATTTTAAACTTGAAACTTAAGAGTTGGACATAAAGTCATTAAGTAAACTTGTATGGGTGGATTTTGTGCTAACTGTATTCATAGATTAAATTTATCAGTAAAATGTTTAAGTAAAACACAATAATTTTATCGTTAGAATAAAATTAGAGTTTTACGCACTTTTTTTGGTTAAAAAGTAATCTGCTATTTTATCCATATTTTAATAAAGGATGTCTTATTTTGAAAATTGCGTTTAATGACAATGTAGACATCAGTGTAGTCTGATTGACATTGATAACTGTCATTTTGACATTATATGCCCTGATTTTTTTAAAGTAAAACCTCATGACTACTACAATATGCTATACAGTGGACTTTACACATTAAATTTTGTAGTTAATTTATACAAACCCGTATTTTAATGAATAAATGTAATTTTTAATGTCAAATAATAATTTAGCATTAATTTGTATGTAAAAATAATATTGGTGTTTTCTCACAAGATGGCGTAAGCTTCCGTTCTCACAATTTCAATATTAATTTAGTTAGTTATTAAATTTCAATGTTTTTATTTTTATTCCTAAAACAAAATTGACTTGTTCAATTAAGACTAAACAGTTTTGACTTCAAACTTATTTCAAAAGTCGTTAGAAGTTTAACTGTTGATTCTACAACTTAACTTTTGAAGTTACAATTCGATTTTTTGAATTTGAAACTTCAGTTGTTGGCTTAAAAATTTTAAATTTGGAATTGTAACTAGTAGATTTACACTTAATAAGTCAAGAAAGTCGCAACAGCCAATTTTGACCAATGAATTTCTTTTTTCATAGTTTAACGACATCGGATCTTTCCATACAGCCATATACCATGACGTAAGCGACAGTGGCGCCATTATTTAATTTTAATTTCACGACTTTATTAACAAATTGTAGTAGGTAAATCTACCCGTTAACATATCCCAGCTTTGTAGAATATTACAACTTGGAACTGTTGATTTATCACTCCAATTGTTGATATGTACAGAAACATTCATACATTAAGTTCTGTCAAAGGGTATAATGACGTTTTCGATTTAAAAAATCAAAAAAAAAATCTAAAAAAAACATTCAATTTATAGTTACGAGGAACTATTTTTTTTCCAAACAAAAATATAATAACATCTCAGAGGAAAATAAAGACATGACACATCACGGTATGCAGTAATATCAACACAACCAACATAGCCAAATAACAAAGCATTCAACGTTGTCACAAATATCAATTATCAACTGTAAACGTCAATCAATATTTCTATCCTAAATCCTAATAACGGTATGAATGAAATCAATTGTTCCGATATTTCGGACCACTGTAAATGCTCTGTTAAATTTGTCTACGTTGGTTGTGTTGATATTACTGCATACCGTGAATGTTACTAAGTATTTGAACATCTTGAATGTAAGTTAATAATGATTCTGTCTGTACCTATACTCTGATTCATAATCATGTAAAGTAAACTGACAGATGAAAATGACAAGTTTCTATGCATTTTGACATTTTGCATGTGTCAAATTGAGTGATAATGTATGGGGATGACACATTGACATCTGTCAGTTTACTTTACATGATTATGAATCAGAGTATAGATCCTGGCTCCTCCTACATACCTACAATTTGAGATATTAACTTTGACAGATCGTATTTTGAATATTTACTATCTGTCAATATTGAAGGACATATCAACAAATGAAATCACAACAAGAAAATGTCGATTAACTTTAAAATTCACTTACAACTTCGCATTTCGACTTAGTTTCGTTTTCACTTCGTAGTTTTCACTCCACTTAGTTATCACGATTTCACTTCACTTTGTCACTACCACTGTCTTCACTAGCTGTCGCCCCCTTCTCTCGTGTTGGGGGGGAGGCTTTGGGGGCTCTGTGAGAACTGGTTGACCATCTTGCTCTGCATCATGTTGAGGAGTATGTCTGAGTACTGCTCGATGAGAGACATAGCTGGGTTACCGGCGGTGCTTGCTTCTGGAAGAAAAAGTGTTTCAGTTCCACAGTTTAAGAGTGGGAGAGTCACGCTTCGGCATGAATGGGCTCAACGGAGTAATAACATCCTCACAGAAAACCAGCGTGAATCTTCCGCCACAACCATTCTGTACAACATTTTGTTTAACTACTTTTCGAAATTCATTTTTTTTTGCCTTCCCATACAAAATAAAAAAGTCACGTGATCGACTTTTTGTGAAAAGTTGACATTTTTGTATGCAAATTTTGGGAAATTGGCATACAAAAATGTCAACTTTCACAAAACTGTCAGAACAATGTTGTTCAGAATAGTTGATAGAACACGTGGTTAAAGGGATGTTTAATGTTCACAGATACAGGGTGTATACAAAAGTGTATACCTTTCGAGACGAGGTGTTCCAGCTTCTGCCTGGCATCATCCACATTGGGCCGGCAGTCCCCATCAGCTGACGACAGGCTGCTCAGTGCATCACCGTTTTGAGGCCGGGGAACCGCACTCCGTAACACCTTCTGAGTTTCCAAGATGGCTGCTTCGAGACCTAATGGAGAAAGAAATTTTACAAGAATAAGATTTTTTTATGATATGTGACAGACACCTGCAACATCAGTAGAGTCACAAGTGCGCTACCAACCCGGAATTTGGAACTCTCAGTGTCGAGAATTTAAAGTACTCAATGTTGAGAATTCGGAGCCCTCAGTGTCGAGAACCGTAAATACTCAGTGTTGAGAATTCGTAACAATCAGGGTCGAGAACTTGAATAAATCAGTCTTGAGATCAGAGCCCTGAGTGTCGAGAATTATAAGAACTCAGTGTTGAGAATTCGGAACCCTCAGTGTCGAGAACTGTAAATACTCAGTGTTGGGAATTCTGAGTCCTAAGTGTCGAGAACTTTAAATACTCAGTGTTGAGAATTCAAAGCCCTCAGTGTCGAGAACTCTGCATCATTAGTACTCGTATCTATTAAATACTAGGAATCATTAGTGTAACCAACAAATAATTTTCTTACCACTAATATCGGCGGCAGCATTAGGTTCTCTCTGCAAGCTTGCGTAAAGCTGGACCACTTTGCACGCCGTTTTTGTCAGCTGCTCAGTCAACGCCGAGCAGAGTTGAGACGATGATACTGAAAAAATCCATACTAATATTATAAATGGGAAAGTGTGTCTGTCTGTCTATATGTTTGTCTTTCTTTCACGTGATTTTTGAAGTGGAGATAGTTGAAGGGATGGAGAGTAACATAGGAAGGGTACAAGCAATGAACAGGCAATGTCACATTTTTGATTTTTTTTAAATTTTATTGAAGGCAAATCTTTGCCTAAAGTAGTTTAGTCCCCAATTACTTAATTTCAAAAAAAATAAACAGATGGCACCAAAAATACGTTATTATCTATGGCCGAAGCGAAAAAAACTATGGAAAATATAATATTTATAAACATTACATTGCGCATTTCTCAAAATCGTTTCATTAGGACAATGCCTGTTCTTTGCCTGTACCCTTCGGCTACTGTTTGTCCCTTTCCAACCCCCCATTTGGGGAAGCGAAGAGAGAGCAAGAGCTAGTACTTTATAAGTTTATAGGAGATACACCAGTAAGTCGAATCTTTGTTAAGCTCTGTCGCCACCTTCACAATACTCACAGTTGGCCTCCGCCGCGGGCTCGGGCTTCGCCCTCTGGCGCGTGTTGGTGGTGAGCCTCGCTGTCACCTCCCGCGCCTTCGCTGAGAGGTCTCGTTCGCTGCCACTCCGCCCTATAGACACGCCATAACCTAATGAGCGGCGCCTAGAGCTATTTACCCTTCGACAAGTACAGTAGCGAGTTAAGGGGCTATACGAATGCAACTAGCGCCGCCAACTATTTACACTGATTGTGGCGAAAATATGATATTTTTGAAGAAAATAAAACATTACATACTTAGATCCAAGTAAATTGGATTTTTCAAGATGCAATACAATATTTCTAACACGCGACAAGTAACAATAATTTTAATTTTTAGCAATAATTAAAATTATTGCTAAATACGGTCACTTTTAGCAATAATTTACATTATTGTTACTTGTCGCGTGTTTTATGTATATATAATTATTTTTTTTGCCCTATGTATTTGGTTAACTTGATGGGTAATCGACGAACATTCCGACGACGTTTCTGATGGTATCGTTAAAGTATCATCTCGAGACATCGAGATTTGACGTTTGTGAAGCTGTCAAATTCAATTATTCGCATTTTAAGCTGTGTTAGAGTAGGGTTTTGTATGTACTGACGTATCGTTACGAATAATTCGATATCGTTTGGCGGAGTAGACCCCCTGCTCAATACAGGGTGTATCTGTAAACATTAACATCCCTTTAACCACGTGTTCTGTCAACCATTCTGAACAACATTTGTTCAACAACTTTTCTAAATTCTTCGAAAAAATTTTCGACTCCCCATACAAAATGGTCATGTCACGTGACCGACTTTGTATGGAAAGATGAAAATTTTTTATGCGAATTTTCAAAAGTCATAGAACAAATGTTGTTCAGAATGGTTGGTAGAACACGTGGTTAAAAGGATGTAAATGTTCACAGATACACCCTGTATGTTTTCCAACCGATCATAATAACATTACGACAGCTCAAAAAATTTGTTCCCTTTATTTATTTTTCACTTACCGATCCTCCTCTGCGTATGGTCCACGGACCCCGCCCTGGGCCTGGGCGGCACCGCCGGCTTCTCGCCCTGCGGCCGGTCTTCGGCCTCCGAGCTGGACTCCTCTTGCCCACCAGTGGACAAGCTCACTGTGCGCAACATGCGGTTATTGCTTAGATTAGTTTGCGTGGGGTTTGCGTCGATGGTGAAAACAGAAATATTCTTTACTGGCCCGCCCTCACTTGGTTTCGGAACAATAGTGATTATAATGTCAATGTAGGAAATCGTTAACTGTTCCTCACAGGACAGGCCTAGCCTAGTGTGAGGACAAGCGAATATGATTCTTTGTAATATTTTTTGATAATAAATAAATTTAATTTGATTTGATTTTTTTGATAGTTCTACTATCTACTAATAATACTGGTGACTGATATATAATACTAGTAACTTATAATAATAATGAAATGAATTTAATATTTCAAATAACTTAATTTAATGTTTTTTTTTTGTTTTATTTATTAAAATGTAATGGAATGTAATAGTAATTCTACTAACACAAGGATAAAGAAATTGTTACTAACAAATTATATGGATGCTTTATCTGAATAAATAAATGAATTATTATTATTATAAATAGATGGCGCTGTGCGTCGATTATATCGCGCTAATGTTTTGACTACTCACTAAATAATTAGGTATACTGTGTTTGACTAGTTCAACTCATTCGCATTACGCTAGTGGATTTTTAAAGTTTAGGCTGACTAGTTTAACTAATTAAACAAGTCAAGCGTATTACTAGTTTAACTCATTAAACTAGTCAAACGTACGACTAGTTTAACTCATCAAACTGGTCAATCGTACGACTAGTTTAATTCATGAAACTAGTTAATCGCACGACTAGTTTAACTCATCATACTAGTCAATCGTACGACTAGTTTAACTCATCAAACTGGTCAATCGTACGACTAGTTTAACTTATTAAACTAGTTAATCGTACGACTAGTATTACTCATAAAACTAGTCAAACGTACGACTAGTTTTACTCATAAAACTAGTTAAGCTCACTACTACAATTCATTAAACTAGCGAAGCTACTAGCAGTAACTAGTTTAACTCATTACACTTGTTAAATGACTTACCGGCGCTGTAAGCGTTTGCCAGGCCTCGTCTCCTGGCAGTGTTGGCTGCGGCTTTGTTCATTGAACTGATGGTGGGCCTCATAAGGCCTTGCGACCTGTTGGTCTGGGGCCTGGTGGGTTGGGGGTCCGATTCTGAGTCACTCTGTAAGTAAAGAAAGAAAAAACTCTGTAAGTAACACTGTAAGTTCTATAGCAGCGGTCGTCACACTTTACTCTTCAAGGGCCACATATCAATATGAACATCAGGGCCCGGGCCGCAGTATATGCGTTTCAAGAGCTTTTGCATAGGTACTTATCCATAGTAGTCCACACTAAACTGATTTCTGATAAGTACGAATATGTAGTTGACTAGTAATTAAATAAATCTACTATATCGCGGGCCGCACAAATAACGTCGGCGGGCCGCAGTTTAACGACCACGGTTCTATAGTGTAGAAGACTATGTTAATAATTTGACTTTGTGAATTGTTATACATCTACCTAATGATTTTTAACTCTATTATTATTGATTTTTACATTTTTTGGTTATTTCTTTCATGTATTGTTTTATTTTAGTATTTCATTAATTTATAAATATTAGATATAAGAATGTGATTTCCAATACAATGCATATTGTTACTTATGGAATAAATACTTGTGACTTAAAATAATTTAAATATTACTGTGACGGCCTCAATGGCGCAGTGGCTAAAGTGTTCGCTTAAAGCGCGAAAGGTCCCGGGTTCGATTACTATTGGTTCTGCCAATATTAGCTGAAAAATCGAGTGGGGGTACCGGTAGAGGTCCAACTGGGGGGAAAGGGTGAAAGGTTGGCAGCGCACTTGTGACTCCACTGGTGTTGCAGGTGTTTACGGGCGGCGGCAAACGCTAATCATTAGGTGATCCGTCTACTCGTCTGCCACCTATTACATAAATAAACTGTGGATACCAACAACTGTTAAAATAATGACTCTAAATGCGTAGCCTCGATCCAGTTTTTTTTTATATTGAGGACAATCAAGAGATCGGCCGTGAGATCTAAATATGAGGTTGACAGGCACAAAAGAACAAAAGTTGTTCTGGTCATAATTTTTCAACTGTGGGAGAGCCACGCTTCGGCATGAATGGGCCGGCTCGACCGGAGTGATATCACTGCCTCACAGAAAACCGGCGTGAAGCAGCCCCTGTGCTGTGTTTCGCCGAGTGAGTGAGGGTGCCGGAGGCCCACCCGGGGGGGAAGGGGATAAAAGGTTGGCAGCGCACTTGTAACTCTGGTGTTGCAGGTGTCCATGAGCGGCGGCATTGCTTACCATCAGGTGATCCGCCTGCTCGTTTGCTACCTATCACATAAAAAAAAAATGATATTGGTAGAATTACGTTAGGAAGGAAAGTTCACGGGATAAAAAAAAAATATTGCACTCACCTGGTTATTCAGAACACCCACACTCGAGCTCCTAGTCATATTGGACTTCCCATTATACCGGGGAGCGGGGCGAGCGAACCCGCCGGGAGACTTGCTTGAGTTAGATGCGCTCGCGCTTGTCGGCTGGACCGGTTTTGATGCGGCTGTAGGGGAGGGATAGATCAGATTAGGAATTTGGAGAAAAATAATGTGATTTTAAATTAAATATTTTTAGTTTATCTTCATTTATGACTATTTAATACTGCATAGTGTCTCAATATTATTTTCAGTGTTGTAAGTAGTATTAGTGTAATCTATCAACACGTGAAAATTCTACTTAACTATTATTTTGAATCTTTTTTTTAGTACAGACAACCACACATCAGGTTACCACAATATGTCAAAATTCCTCAGGTGATATTGAACCTAACGTGTTTGACATAGAGTTGAGAATTGATTGAAGAAATTTGACAGATTTGTATACATTGACGTGTGGCTGTCTGTACCTTATGTGTCTCTAATAATTATATTCAAAATTCTAACTTCTACTTCAAATTTGTATTCTAAACGAAAAAATATGTGACTTCTTTGGTAATATGAAATGGTAATTCAATGTATAAACAAACATATTATAGAAGGAATACTAAATTTTAATGGCACAATCAGCGGGGTTATTCCACTAATCCCCATTGATAGTCCTCATTAATGGGGATTTGTGGACAAAATTTTACAACGACTTCACAAATCCCCATTAATGGGGATTATCAATGGGGATTAGTGGAATAACCCAATTAGCGTCATATATAAAGTCACATTAAAGATGTCCAAATACTCAGTAATATTCACGATATTTCAATAATATCAACACAACCAACGTAGCCAAATTTAACAGAGCATTCACCGTGGTCAAAAATATTGGAACATCTGTAAACATCAATCAATGTTCCTTTCCTGCAAGGCTGGAATACCTGGTTAAAATTCGCAACCAGGTTTCGCGCAGCTTCATACATTTTGAAAAGAGCGTTTTGATTTCGATTCCACTCGTTGAAACCGGTATTATTTCTGGTTAAGCTCTTAGACCGTTTAGGTTTTGATTCCGCTCCCAAAACCTGGTTAAAACCAAAATGATTTCGCTCGCTCCGCCCTTTAAATGAAAAGCAACGATTGAAAGGGAAAGAGAAGACGATGTTTATGCTTGTGGCTGCAAGCATCGCGTCCAATCGCATCGCGTCCTAAAAAGAGACAAAATATATCGCTGCACTATTCACGCGCCTCGTGGAATTAACCAGGTTTATCCCAGAAGAAATATTGCTCGCGAATCGGTTCCGCTCCGAACGAACACTGACGAAAAAACCTGTTTGAGATCGATATTAACCTGGTTAATTAAAAACCGGTTTCCAGCCCTGCTTTCCTGTAGGCCTAACATGCGCACCGCGACAAAATTTTGTCAACTCTCGTTCGCGAGAGCGCATCCTTCTATCCCGCTCATCGCTCATTCAGGTGAGCGAGAAGCAACTAGCGCTGACGCAATAAGAGTGTCGACAAAATTATCTCGTGGTGCGCATCTTAGCCCGGCAGATGATGGTTTGAATGTACCACATCAATTGTTCCGATATTTTGGACTACTGTGAATGCTCTGATAAATTTGGCTACGTTAGTTGTATAGATATTTTTGATTACCGCATGTTGGTAAGTATTTGGGTCTTGGATGTGATTTTATATACGATGCTGACTGTACAAGTGACTTAAAAGTGTGTCAATTGTACCATAAATGGTACTGAACTACTGATCTATGGTACATCTGACTTAAAGGGCGGATATTTTTTTTATTTTACAAAATACTTAAATTAAATACTAAAAATAAGTTGACGACATGCATAAAGTTTAAAAAAACATGCATCAATGTCATGCAAAGCTTTTTATTTATTAAACATAGATATTAAAATAAAATATTATATTATATTTAAATAAAATTAGCTTTAAACATACTCAACATGCATTTGTTTGAAAAATAACAAGTATTAAATATTTGACATAAAATGGTCATTTCTTAAAACAGTCATGCTTTGTATAATACATAACCCATTTTACCTTCTTTTATTATTATAATATGTTATTTTAGTGCCATCTTTTATATAGACAACTAGCGGCCTGTCCTTGCTTCCTTCCGGTAGTTTTACTATTAGTTCCATCATTGCTGTTAGATGGCGCTGGCTGTCGATTGCACTGCGCCTTTTTTATATCATCTATCATACCTTATACATTAAATATTATTGTATAAGTTTACAAACTCACATTCATAAAAACACATATACACAGACTCAAACAGATCCATCAATTATCCTTGTCTAGGAGTAATATTGTTCTGTGTCCTTGTCCTTCTTTATGCAACTAATGGTGTTTATGCACCTAATAGAGGAAGTCAACACCAATTTTGTAAAAAAAATTGTGAACTAAATAAAATATTATTATTATATTATTATTCTTTTAAAAAGATTTACCTTCTCTTTACAATAACCACCACCTTCTAAATTACCAGTTTCGTCAAAGCTTTTCTTAGTTTCCCCTTTCTACATCTGTTATTTTCGTGAATTTAGTCAACCACCACCGTTGATACCGTATATCTTTATCGTATATTTCTCTACACCACCGTATATCTCTCTACACCATCATATTTTATACAAAGTTAATTTTTAATCACCATCTAAATGTTTAAGTTCGAGTTAGAATCTGTAAGTGGACAGCTTTCTCCTAGAAACATTGGTCGCATTATTTACTTTTCATACAATCAGACTGATCACGCGATCGATACCCATTTGGCGCAATGGTTTGAACGCCGGTTGAGACGCAAGGGTCGCGGGTTCGATTCCCGCACCAACACAAATGTTTGTTGATGAAACAGATATTTGTGTTGGGTCTGGGTGTTTGTAGTTCCTTCGTTGTTTCTGGTTTCCATAGTACAAGGGAAAACCTTAGTTTGGGACCAGGACAATGTATGTGATGTTGTCTCAATTTATTTATTTATTTAATTACCTACATATAGTATGGCAAATTCAAATTTTTTGTCGTATTTCGACTAATGTTTTTTGGAAAGAGTTGTACACTTACAGATTCTGAGTCGAGATTAAAAATTTGGATGGTGATTAAAAAATCACCTTGTATATCTCTACACCTCCACCATTATATCTCTTTCTGCACCATCACCTATCCCTTTCTCCCTACCTTGCGGCGTCCTTGGCGCTGGCATCGGTTTCACAGCCAAGTCGGAGAGAGAGATGGCGCGCCTCATACCACCGGACTCTTCTTCCTCTGACGTAGTGTGGTTGCGATTGGCTGACGATATTGGCTAGGTTAGCATGCTTGCAAACTGAACTTATGTCTTAAACCTATCGCTATAAAGATGACTATCGCATGTAATATATCCCGTAGATGTTGTATTATAGGCCTGAGGGCCATCTACAATGAGATTTTAAACGTGATTCGCACCTTTGTTAGAACAAGGGCACAATGAGGCGTTTTCAAAAAAATAAAAAGGTAATAAAATAATATCTCAATAGATGGCGCTTAGCAGGTGATAATAGTTCTGTCAATGTCAATTCCGTTACTACTACCAAAGACTACGTCAAGACTTCTTAAGAAAAAAAAGTGATCTGCCAGTTAATTTTTTGTGACTTTCACGCCATCTAGTAAGCGTTTTGGAACTTTTTTTTTGGAAAACGCCTCATTGTCAAAAATTGCAAGAGTTAAATATGCAGAAATACTTAAAAAATGATCCTCTATTTCCGCATACTTAACTCATTTAAGCAATTTTTGACAGTTGTGCCCTTGTTCTACCAAAGGTGTGAATTATGTCAAAACTACAATTTGACAAAAGCAATGCTGTTGAAGATGGATCCCAGTCCAAAGTACGCCATCTAGCGTTTTTGCACACGCAATAATCCCATTTAGGAATATTTACCGTGGATATTTTGAACTCTATACTCTTTAGATAAGGTCCAAAAGTAATTATGTCTATACGTATTAGTAGGCGACGATTTTTATTGGAAATACACTCGAAAACCAGTAGTAACGCTTTTTCTTTTTCTAAAATACGGAGAAAGGACAACAAAGTGATCCCATACATACATTTTTTCTTTTGAAGTACGTATTTCGAAAAAAAAAGTGTACTTTATCTAATTAAGACATAAAGTTCAGATTGCTATAAAAAGGCAAAGCCATAAAACATCTATTTCAAAAAGTAGACACAACATGCAAAAATTCAAAATATATGCAAAACACTGTGAAAATAATATGATAAAGTCAAAACACACATGCTTTAAAAACGTCAAAAGATTTAAAAAAGCAATGATTTGTGATGGTTTGTGAAGATATAGCAAGTGCTTATTATAATAAAATTCAATAATAAATTGATATATAAAATATTTATTTTATATTTTTTACGCCATCACTATCTTCACATCGGATCACAAATTTTAACGCGTTAGGCATCTTTGATTTTATATAAGTAAAAAAAAAACAACATAAAAAAAGATAGTCTTCCTAATTTGAAATTAAAAATAACTTAAAAGTTGAGTCATATTTTTCTTACATCGACAAAGAGAAAATTTAATCCTAGGTGTTTTGAAATCTCAAAAAAAAAGAAATAAAATGCGTACAGTAAAAGACTACCGATCAGAAAAATAAAAACATTAAATAACACTTTCACATATATCCAACTTTTATGTGTTATGTAACCAAACTTTTGTTTCGACGATCTCAAACATTTTTAAAGCTAGCAGAATCGGCTACTTCTAAGTAAGCCCGCTGCTTCTTCTCAACTCTAGAGATCATTATGAAGCCCAGGGCAGCCCATTAATAAATAAAAAAAGTTACAAAAAAATAAAACAGATGCCTTCAAAAGCGCAACTCAGATTGACAGTTACATTTTTTAAAACATGCGTTGCCAACCTTGGGGTGAAAATTTTGACGGTAACATCGACGACTGGAGGGGTATCCTCTTTGCCAAACAGGAACCCCTTATGACACCCCCTGAATATATCACAGGACGAATCCTACCCAAAGACGGTTCATGCAAACGATTTTCCATACAAAGACGCGGTGTGGGACCTCTCATTATCTTTCTAAATGGTGTTTTAGCTCTATGAAAGCCGAAAATTGACATCCTTTTCGGAGAATTTGTGCAACTAGAACTCGTAGTGGAAGATTCGTAATTCTCGCTATCTAAATGTACATCTGTTTTCGGAATAACCATTTCGTTGTAGACTCTTTGTTTTAAACATTTTGGCGCATTCAAATCTTTTTTCACTGTATTATTTAGCTTCACTTCTTCGACTTCTACTAAGTCGTTTCCAGCTTCGTTTGTGACTTCAATACATTCGGCGGTGACTAAACCTATTTGTTCGGAGTCTAATATATCTGGTAGACTTAAGTTTCTTTTAATTTCCTTATTATCTGAATTTGGCTCAGTATCCGTATCGGCTTCTTCTAAAGTCAAAGACGCAAAATTGGGGACTGTAGTTTGCTTTGTTGCTAACTTTTCAAATTTCCTCGATAACACTTTGACAACTCCAGACCCGTCATTTATGTTAGCTTTCAAAGGCCTCATCCGCCATTCTTTCAATATCTTCTCTTGTAGTATTTTTCGCTCCTCCATTTCAACTAGCTTATTTATTATTTCAATTTTCCTCTCAATATACTTGTATTTTTTAATCTCATCGCTTTCAGGAGCTATATTCTCTTTAGCTTCTAAATTCTGTCTACTGTGACAAGCTATAGGATCTTTGTCATTTCTAGATAGTCTAGAATTGATTTGATCTTTCTTAGACTTGTAAGTAAACTTGTTTTCTTGCTCAGCGTAATAATCTAAGGAATCTTTGGCAAAATCATTGCTGTCCTCAATGACATCCAAAGAGTCCATACTGACTTGTTTCATTCTTTCCATACGTTGCATCGCGTAAACTTCTAAGCTATCCATTTGCATTTCCGACTTATTTTCATTAACATCCTTCTCTTTGACAAAAACATCAAATGTTTTCTCTGAATTATCAGCAGTTTCTACTTTATTCGAATTTTTATCTTCTTGTTTCTTATTAGCTAAGTAGTTTTTATTATGAAGACCATCTAGTTTGGCTTTATATTGCGAAGATATGGAAGAACTTAACGCACTTTTGTCCATACCAGCTTTAAGTCTATTATTAATTTTAACAGAAGATGTTCTTTTAATCGGTTTGGGCGGTTTATGTGGTACAAATTCCATAGTAATTTTAACATTATTATTCTTTTGAGATCCTCTTTCAAGACTCTTAGTAGTATTATTATATTTAGCGCCGTTAGCTTTCTCTTTATTCTGTTGATTCTTACTCATTTTCGTCTGAGCATTTTTTCTTATTTGCTCTTCGAATTTCTCCAAATTTTTCTGTACATGAGAATTCCGTTTCTCCATCATGTTTTTCAAAGGATTTGGCTTCGACGCTGGTTCTAAAACTACCTCAAAACTACAACTCTTAGATTTAACCATGGCATTTTGATCACAGCCTTCCATTTGGCTCTTATATTTATGCTTATCAGCAAATTGAGGTTGTAAAGATTTTGTATTAGCACTATAATCAGTAGTATTAAGTCTTGGTATCTCATCTTTTGGTTTCTTTTCTTTGGTAAAAGGTTGTATATTGCTGCCATCGAAATAGTAAGCTATATTCTTAGCTGGAGGGGGTCTCCACGTTTGGACGTTGAATCGTATAGGCTTTTGGATCTAGTGACAGTTTTGTGGCCGGAAAACTCCGAAGTTGGTATTTCAAAGCCGATGACTTTACTACTGGCTATCGGTGGCTTTGGACTAATACTCATGGGAGGTTCCTTGTAATTTGGACTTGTACCTTCTAAGTAGTTATTGTACATGTAACCATGAAAGTATGGGACGTTATTCGGACTTGAGCCGTAGCTTTTCGATGTATTATCAAATTCGTAGCAACTTTTACTATTCCTTGGTATACCAGTTTGCGTCCTTTGAAATTTCTTAGGCTTTGTACCTTCAAATAACATTTCTAGTGGAGCGCTTTTAGTACATTCAGAATCATCCGATAGGACGCTTTCTAAAGAATTACAATTGGTTCTAGATAACTGATTATCATTATCCAAAAACATATCATCAGAAAGAACGGATTCTTGACTACAACTGTTCTTCATATATTTCTTCTGATTCAAGAAGAAGCTAGCACTACTATGTCTATGGTTTTCCAGATAATCAGTATCATGTATGTTTTCAAAGGAACAATTTTGAGAATCATTAAGATTGTAGCGACTGTCGCAGAATTTCGCTTGTTGAAATGCAACCTCGTTTCCATATTTGAGAAAGATTTCGTTGGATACACTTGAACAATTGGAATTGTCGCTTAAAACGGATTCGTTTGATCTTCGTAACGCATCTTTTCGTTAAGACACTCTGACATCTATACATATTGCTATAGTTGTAATTGATTGAGTCTTCTTCATCTAAAATGTCATCAAGATTCGAAGGCATATTTCTAGGTAAAGTTGAACTCTTCTGACTTATATTCAAAGGTTTAGCTGGCACTGTAGGTTTGTCGACATAATTAGAAATTTCATAATTAGAAACAGCCCTTCGTGGCTTCGACTTATTATGCTTCTTACATACTTTCTTAGAATACAATTTATTCTTGCAACTTGCATCTTGACTTAGACTACAATCTTCTAAGGAATCAGACTGAAAAATTGCCATCTTCTTTCTCTTCAACTTCTTTAGTAGGATGTAGATCTAAGTCGCTTTGTATATTAGGTTCATATTGATCCAAATCACCATATTTTTTAGTAATTTCTGCTATCATTTTTTCAGTGTCACTCTTAATAATATCAACGATACTTTTACCATTATCTTTCAATGGCTTTTCTAAACCAACGAAGAAAGATAAGGAGTTTCGTTTTTTAGGATCTAAAGAGTGACTTGATTTCGGATTTGCTTTTTGATTCTGATTCTGGGTTACCTTGTCCCCCCATTTGCACTCTTCAGAGACAGGGGAGACTGGGCACGATTTGTAATTTTTGAATATGCTTCTATTTGGTTTAGGTTTTGTTTGCGGCTTTTCATCCGGTTTCGTTAGGTTTAAATGAAAATTTCTCGGTGGCACTTTCGGCGGTTCTGTGTCTTCTACATTTGGGAATAGTCTGTTAAACACCTTTGATTGAACTGGTTTTTTGCCAACGTCAATGGTGAATGCTAATGCCTGTTTTTGTGGGAGCTGGTCTTTGAAAATCATAGGTTTTGTCCCATAGGGGGTAAAGTTCATAGTACGTTTATCATTTTGGGGTACTGTTATGTTTGCATGGGGGGGTACGTATGGGGGTGTATTGTCATATTCAGGGATGAGTTTGTTCAAGTTGGCGGGGATGGCATAAGGGTTCCTGTTGCGGTAATCAGAGTTTTGGAAGGGGTTAAGGCTGTCGAAGAAGTTGGAGTTAAGGCTGTCCAGGTTTTCTTCTGGACAGGGGGGGTTTTGTCCTGGTTAGCGTGGCGGGGATTGAATATTATGTTAGTATAGCGATACATATGTTTGTGACCAATGATATAAAATAGACATAATTTCAAAACTTTCGGCTTTTCAAAAGCCAATGCCGGATTTTGGCGCCTTTTTTTTCGCTGTAAAATCGACAAATACAGGGTTTATCTGTGAATATTACATGCCTTTAACCACATCTTCTACTAACCATTATGATCAATTTTTGTTTTATGACTTTTCAAAAATAGTAAAAAAAAGTTTCGACAGTCATACAAAATGAACAAGACACATCACTTCGTATGAAGAGAAGATATTTGATGATTTAGGAAATGTTTTTCCTAAATCATAATATAAATAATATCATAGAACAATGTCTTTTATAGTAATAGTTAATAGTCGTAGTTACATGTATGTAGTAGTTTACAGATACATCCTGTATATTATTATTATGTAGGTACTAAAAAGAATTACATATTTATCTTGTCTTGCTTTTTTATATTATTGGTCGAATTAAATATCACAAAATATGCAAATGTTAATGATGTGGCACTCTTTAGCGGATAATGGTTTTGCAGATGTGACTCAATATTAAATATTACTTTAAAAATATTGTATTTTAACATTATTTAATTTTTAAGACATGGCGAGATTTAAAAAAATAATAAATATAGCTAACAAGTCATCGCTACTATGATGGGATTAGGCTTAATCACCACGCTTGCTTAATGCGAACTATACTCTGATTTTTAATCGTGTGGAGTAAACTGACAGATGTCAATGTGTCATTCCCATACATTATCACTCAATTTGACAGATGCAAAATGTATAGAAACTTGACATTTGCATCTGTCAGTTTACTCCAAATGATTAAAAATCAGAGTATAGGTATGCCCGCAAAATTCGAAATATACTTTTTGCTCGACCCGGGAATCGAACCCAGATCACTAACTTAATTTTTCCAGAACCTTTACCTATTTGATGTATCTTTGACTATCATTTTTATTTCTATTGATCACATCTGCAATTCCCAGCAAACGTCCACAAGCATTCTAAACCTTCCTACACTCACCATAAGGGCGACTATTGCTCGGCACGGCCATGGAGAAGGGCCGGTTTCTTCGAGAACCATCCTTCTCGGGTATGTAAGAGAGGTCGTTGGTGGACTGGCTAGATTTTAAGTTCGAACGGAACGCCACCTGTGGGAGAAATAAGTTTACAAAATTAACAAGTCACGTGACCGATTTACTATCAATTTGCGCCAAAAAAATTAATATTTTGACATAATGGTAATTTACACATTTTAAAAAAAATATATTTTTAACGTTTAATTTTCCCTAACCCGCATAATTACTTCACCATCAGGGAACCAATTCTCGTGCACTCGATATTGAAGTCGAATCGGAATTTTGTATGTAGGGATTGCAATTGCTGGATCCAGCATACAGCAATCCAGCTGGATCCAGCGCCTTTTTAAACATGCTGGATCCAGCGCCTTTTTAAACATGCTGGATCCAGCGTTGCGGATCCGCAAACGTATAAATTTCTATTGTTTAGCTTTGAGTTGCCGCCATTTTCTTCAAAACCGCTTTCAAAAACCCATATTTAGTCGCATTGTACAGGGATATGTAGTCATATATACTTAAAAATTTCTAAAACGAATGCAATGATAACATTGCTCATCAGTATAAAAAAGGACAAATAATTCTCTGTAACAGCCAAAAAAATTTTAATAGACAAACTAGAGTCATTCCTCGCTTAGAGAAAAGATATTTTATTTTCACTTGTTTCGAATTTTTGATTCCCAATATCAAAAATACTTACATCAAGTATTGAGTTTCTATAATCTAGTAGATATTAGTAGGCAATAAATTGCTTACTAATATTGCTTACTTAGAAGCATTATCTAAAATGTTATAATTTCATTTTAAGTTGATTCTTTTTATCTCAAATGATAAAGAAACTGAAGTAAATTGATATAAGATATCACCAAATGAGTGAAACATTTCAGAGATTATCGTAAGAAGTACAAATTAAAAAAAAGTCTTAAAAATGTCGTCTTTTTATTTGCGTTCCATACCTTGCTGGATCCGCGCTGGATCCAGCTTGGATTCAGGTCAATCCAGCTGGATTGAAAACGCCGCTGGATTGCAATTCCTATTTGTATGTATATAATGAAATCTCTAAATTCGAGTGCACGAGAGTTGACGATCCGTCTGTTCGTCTGCCAACTATCACATATAATCGGCTTTCTCGTTTCTGTAGGGGTCCCAGTAAAATCGTCTTAAGCGGGTTTTATACACAAATCTTGAATTTTTAGACCAAAAAAACTACAACAATGTTGCTACTGCAATAAAATGATTGTACCATAGTATACGCCTTTTTTCTAAAAACACTCGCTGATGTAATTTATTTATAGGTAATTTTGATTCTTTAATTTAAAATAATAATTTTATTTACTTTCGTAAATAAACTTTTTTTTAAACGCTTTAATAAAAACTTAATCATCCGTAATTTTAGTTTTCAAAGATGGTATTGCGCTTGTAACACTTAAGGTGTTAATAACATTTGGTACCTATCTTTAACATTTTAAATTACATACTTATACAAATGCAAAATGTATGGAAACTTGACAGTTTAGTCTGCGTAATATGAAAAACTAGCGGCCGCCCGCGACTTCGTCCGCGTGGGAAAGTAACTTTTTACCCCACTTTTAACCCCTTACAACCCTTTTTCGCAATAAAAAGTAGCCTATGTCCTTTCTCAGGGTCTAGACCATCTGTATACCAAATTTCATTTAAATCCGTTCAGTAGTTTTGGCGTGAAAGAGTAACAGACAGATAGAGTTACTTTCGCATTTATAATATTAATATGGATAATGCTAAATAGGTTGGCGAAACCTGAAAACGTTATTTGAAAATGACATAAGTGACATTAACAGATTTGACAGTGACGTATTTGTTGTAGATTTTTTGGTCTTGAATTCCAGTTAGGAGTATAGTGTCCCGCCCACACTTCGTTTCGAAACATTACTTTAAAAGCATGTCAATAGATGGCGCTGGGCCTCAATCACATCGCGCTAGTGTTTCGTTTTTTCGGTTTGCCTTGTCGATATCATTAATTATATTCAAAATTATCTTATTTCAATCATTATTGATAATTTAAGTGTTAAGATATAGTAAACTCACACTCTCCAACTGCCTCCTCGTCTCCAAGATCCTCCTATTCAGTTCCTCCCTCCTCCTGGCGGCTTCAGGGTCCAGCATCTTGGAGGGCGTGCGCGGGGCGGGGGCGGGCGCGGGGCGGGCGGCGGGCGCGGGCCCGCGGAGGTGTTGCGATGAGAGGGAGGTGTTGCCTGTGGGGAAAATTAATGAATAAAAATTTATTTGGCACAAACAAGGATACACACAAAATATAAAAAATACAACAGCGAACTTAATGACATTTATTATACAGGGTGTATCTGTGAACATTTACATCGCCTTTACCACGTGTTTTATCAGCCATTCTGAACAACATTTGTTCAACAACTTATCCAAATTCTTCGGAAAATTTTTCGACTCCCCATACAAAATGACCAAGTCACGTGACCGACTTTGTATGGAAAAATGATTTTTTTATATGCGATTTTTCAAGTCATAGAACAAATTTTGTTCAGAATGGTCGGTAGATCACGTGGTTAAAGGGATGTAAATGTTCACAGATACACCCTGTTTATGTCGCAGGGAAATGATAAAACCAAGGATTTGATCAAATCACGGGAGGATGTTAAAATTACAACACGATTTTATCATATCTCTAAATACGGAACCCTAAAAACAAATCTAGTGATTTGATCAAATCCCTAGATTGGTTCAGTGAAAAGACAAAAATAATTTTGCTTTTTTCTTTTATAGGATAGGGAACAGACGAGCAGACGGATCACCTGATGTTAAGCGATTACCGTCGCCCATGAACACCTGCAACTCCAGGGGCTTCACAGGTGCGCTGCCGGCCTTTCAGAGCGAGATATATATAGCCCTTTTCTTGAAGGTTTGTATTTTAAATATTTATTTGGATATACCCCACATAATAATGATAATCATTTGAGTGTAATTTAAGGAAATAGTCCTTGACGTGCGAACTTCACATAGACTATACCCAAAACTGGAATTCAAGACCAAAAAATCTACTACAATGTTGCTACTGCAATAAAATGATCGCACCATAGTATACCCTTTTTTTCTAAAAACACTCGCTGATGTAATTTATTTATTGGTAGTTTTGATTCTATAATTTAAAAAAATAATTTTACTAACTTTTTGTCATTTAAATACAAGACACTTCAATAAAAACTTAAGCATCCGTAATTTTAGTTTTCAAAGATGGTATAACGCTTGTAACATTTGGTATCTACCTACAAAATTTTAACATTGTATGGAAACTTGACAGTTTAGCCTGTATATAAGAAAAATAATGCCAAAAAGGTTGGCGAAACCTAAAAACGTCACTTGAAAATGACATAAGTGACTTTAACAGATTTGACAGTGACGTATCTGTCGTAGATTTTTTGGTCTCGAATTCCAGTTTAGAGTATAGAACTTTGACGTTTGGTATTATGAAACACGGCAAATGTAATTTTATCGACAGTTTAGTATGGGAAGCGATCTGTATCGCGAATTTCGACGACTTCTTGGTACAAGTGGGGTGAATGACCTTTATTGCAAGTTTATCTGGCACGAACTATAGATGATACAGCAATACTGACCAGCATTATTCAAAGTGTTCTCCATCTCAGCACCCGAAAGGCTATCAAACGCAGACTTCAAGTACTTCTCCCTACGACCAGCCGTGTCGATGGACTCACACGAACCGGACAGTGGGTTGCGGTCCGCGTCGCCTGATGGGGTTGACACCTGGGAAAAATACGGTTAAATTAAGATAAGATATTTTTTTCTCTCTTTCTCTCTCGTACTTTAACTCTTGCTCCCTCTCAGTCTCCCTCTCTTTGACACATTTCTTTCTCTTACATCATCTTTCTCGTTCGGTCTCTACCTATTTTTGTATCTACTTTCTCTTACCCTCATTATCTCTTCTTCTCAGTCTCCCCTCTCTCTCTCTCTCACTCTCTACTCTATCCCTCTCTCTCTCTATCTCTACCATATCTCTCTCTCTCTACCCTATCCCTCTCTCTCTCTCTACCCTATCCCTCTCTCTCTTTCTCTCTCTCTCTATTTCTACCCTATCCCTATCTATCCCAATCCTTCTATTTCACTCACACTCTCTCCTACTTTCTCTCTCGCTCTCCTATTTTTTCTCTCTCTATGTATATGTCTCCCTCTCTCTCTAAGTGTACGTCTCTCTCTCTTACTAAGAGTATGCCTCTGTCTCTTACTATGTGTACGTCTCTCTCTCTTGCTAAGTGTACGTTTCTCTCTCTCTGTCTTACTAAGAGTACGTCTCTATCTCCCTCTCCCTATCTATCTCTTTCTCCCTCTCTCTTTTTCTCTCTTACAAAGAGTCAGTCTCACCTCATCATCATCAGAGTCATGTCCGGAGCCACTCAGCGATGTCCCGGTGCCACTCGGCGGTATCTCCAGCCGCGGGGACTCCGCCTTCCATCTCTTGGAGCGACGCATGGACTGCCTCAGCTCTTCCGCGTCCATTGCGTTCACCATGAACTCTCTGTCAAATGAAATTAAAAAAGTAAAGTATCAGCCTATATACCCGTAGTCGTCAAACTGCGACGTTATTTGTGCGGCCCGCGATATAGTAGATTTATTTAATTACTAGTCAACTACATATTCGTACTTTTCAGAAATCAGTTTAGTAGTTTTTGAGTAGAGAATTAATAGACATACATTTTCGCGTTTATATGAATAGTGTGGACTGCTATAGATAAGTAAGTACCAATGCAAAAGCTCTTGAAACACATATAGCTCTTGAAACACATATACTGCGGCCCGGGCCCTAATGTTTATATTGATATGTGGCCCTTGAAGAGTAAAGTGTGACGACTGCTGCTATATACTGTCCCACAGGGCAAAGGCCTCCACCATAGAAATCAAGTCACCGCTACTATGATGGGATTAGGCTTAACCACGCTTGCCTAATGCGGTGCGGTGATCACAAACCCGAGCTATGTTCGAAAAAAAAATAAAGATATGAAATCCATAATTCCATGCTAATATTATAAATGCGAAAGTAACTCTGTCTGTCTGTCTGTCTGTTAATCTTTCACGCCAAAACTACTTAACGGATTTAAATGAAATTTGGTATACAGATAATCTAGACCCTGAGAAAGAACATAGGCTACTTTTTATTGCGAAAAGGGGGTTGTAAGGGGTTGAAAGGGGGGTAAAAAGTTACTTTTCCACGCGGACGAAGTCGCGGGCGGCCGCTAGTAATTATTATAAAAATTCACACAATATCTCATCCATTGACCTGACTCCGTAAGTAGCTTGAGGGGCTATATCGACGAAACTAGCGCCGCCAACCTATTTACTGTTTGCGGCGACAATATTATATTTTTAAAAAAAGTAATACATTACAAAATTAGATGCAAGTACGTAAATAGAATTTTTCGAGATGCAATACAATATTTTTACACGTGACAAGGAACAATAATGTTCATTATTGCTAAAAACAGCCACTTTTAGCAATAATTAACTTTATTGATACTTTTCGCGTGTTAAAACAATATTGTATTGCATCTCCAAAAATTCAATTTACTTGTTTTAAAATTTTCAATTTTTTAATTAAGTGTAAACTTAAGGCCGGTTTCTGAAATGAGAATTTTAAGTTAAGCGCTACTTAAGTACAAACTTTGACAGTTGATTCATACTTCAAATGTCAAAGTTTGTACTTAAAAAGTGCTTAAATTCAAATTCTCAATTCAAATTCTTGCTGTTCCAAATCTCAGACTTCACAAAATTGGTAATTCATTTGTCGGAAAGAGCATTAAAATTTTTAACAAATTACCACAAACCCTTGTTGATTTACCCATACATCTATACTATTTATAGAGAGATAACTTCTATGGACGACGACAAGGCTTATAGGTAAACCGAAAACACGAAACGCTTGCGCGATGTAATTGGACACAGCGCCATCTATCAATTCATTTCTGAATTACAATCCCAAAGCGAAGTGAGGGCGGGCCACTAGTACATTTATATATCAAGTTAAATCTTATTTGATGGCAAATGCCTATTATACAGTTGAAGAATACCTAAATGACAAGAATTTGTGGAAATGATAAACTGTTCACCTACACTGTGTTATGTATTATGAAATTTAGATTATATTTTAATCCTTTAAAAGAATTATGATTATGACAAATTCGAAAAGATTAAGTTCTACTGAGTTTCTTGCTGATTCTTCTCGGTAGAAATTGACCTTCCGAATCAGCGGTAGATTATAAATTTGACATTCATAAATGTCCTGTAAAGGACTTAAATTGAATAAAGACATTTTGATTTGATTTGATTGGTTTTTTTTGAGAAACCAGCCGTTAGCTGTCTACTATTACTCACCCTGGCGTATCCTCATCATTGTTCCCAGGATAGTACATAGTCCTGTTCCCTCTCTCGGAGGAGGACGTCCTCTCGCCATCGGATATGTCTTCAATGTCACCATCGTGCTCCGTTGACTCTTGATCCTGTGGGTATAAGAGCGGTTTTCCTTTAAAATTGCGTACATAACGTTGTAAGTTGCTCGTCTGTCATCTATGACATAAAATAGGTAAAGACAGAAAGGAGAGACAGTGTGGAGTAATAGATACAGTAATACCCCAGAGTTACGCGATAGGTGGGGTCCAAGTCATTACCGCGTAAGTCGAATTCGCGTAGATCAAGGTAAACCCTTTCCAATTGTAGTGAACCCTTCTGTTAAGTTTGAAATCAGCCTGCTCAATATTTTAATCATACTCACGCATAATATGTTTACCTAAGGGTCATAAGCTAGTCCATTTTAAATATTGACTATGAAATTTCAGCAATTAGTTGGCAAAATTAACCTATTTGTTCAATGATGAAAAACCGCGTATCTACGAATTCGCGTAAAACGGGGTAGCGTAAGTCGGGGTATTACTGTATTGTATTTGTAAATTACCATATTATCAAGTTCTGTAATATTTTGTGCAATAAAGAGTATATATCTTAATCCATCTATCTATCATCAGGACAGATTATAAGATTCGGTGCAACAAAACTATTTTGACCGAGGAGGAAAGTGTAATATTAGTATTTCAAACAATATTGCAGTATACACAGGAACCTACCAAACACACACACCTACAAAAATCAAACCTAAATATAGCATGGTCCTGATCTCATAAATCGAACGCCTATGTGAACAGTTACAGTATAATTATTAATATTATACGTTCAAAAATAATAAACACGCAACTGCAGTCTCTTTTTGCCACACACGTCTTTGTATACGCGTAAAAAAATAATTTTGTGATGTCCAAAGTAATAAACATAAAATACGATTGAATAAACATAAAACGCGATTGAATAAACATAAAACGCAATTGAATAAACATAACCCAATTGATTAAACATAAAACTCAATTGAACAAACATAAAACACAACTGAATAAACACAAAAAACAACGCACCTCGTACTTAAAGCTGCCGAGAGACGAGTCGTCGGTGTGATGGCGCGTGCGCGGATCCAAAGGACGATTCTTTGACAAGTTAATCGTCACCTAACAAATAATAAAATAATGAACAAAATAATAAAATAGAAGCAAAATAAAATGTAATAAAATTGCAATGAGGAGCATTTTATCGTTAAAGCAGCGGTGATCACAATAGATCAAACTGGTCGCAGCGATACTGATCTGAATAGCCGCTTGCTTGAAATGATAAATTAAAAATATGCTCAGTTTTATGACGATACATCAACCATCAATCATTTTCACATTTTTTATGATTATTATTTTCATAAAAAATATTTTTTTTTTAGCAATAAGTGCATTAAGCCTGAAAACTTCATAGAGACAAGAAATCATAATATGATAACAAGCTTTTGATGTAAACCACCGTGTCATTAAATGAATTAATCTTTAACATCGGGCGCAAGCGGACCTAAAAAGTCTTAATGAATTGTTAGTAGCAATGTATTTTTATTAAATGCTATCCCATGAACTATATTATGCAGCAAACCGAATTAATAAAGCAAAATTAGAATGCACATAAATATATAATCAATACTGAATGAATATATGTGTATTAAACATGCTATAAATAATGAAAACCAATTTAACCCATATAATGTAGAGAAAAATATTCGAATCTGGATGGATCTATAAGGTTTAAAGATTTTCCGACTTTTTAGTCGTTTCATATTTACTTACTTTATTCATGTTCAAAAACAAATACAACTTACAAATTCAAATCTAAATACGTGTACTTTCTATTTAAATTACAGACTTCAACTATTTAAAACTATGGTAACATAAATTAAGACTTTATACCAAACGAATTAATATTGGCACTAAATACCTATTCCGTAATTCTAGAAACAGAAACTATTATTTTAAATAATTACACTGCTTGTATTGTATCTAAATAATAATTAAAAAAAAAACTAAAAAATAAAATGGAAATGAACAACAAACACAAGCTAACACAAACTCAAAAAGAGCACAAAACACAATGCAAACTAAAAAACAATGGATGAAAAAAAAAACAAAAAACGTAAAAATAAAAAAAAAACCTTTTCGACACGCGGCGATATTGTCAAAATGTCATAAGTTTTTCGCATCGTGGCATCGAAATGTCTGAAGAGTGCTTCCACACGAGGTAGTTGACTCAAGTTGAGCGATTTCGGCCTCTATTACATGGGAATAAAGACCATAACCATATGCTGTGTGAGTGGAAAGAGACAGATGATTCAATTTAGCGACCAATCATAATAACGGCTTTTGAAAAATCTGTTTAATCTTTATGGAGATAAACGGTGGCAAATATGCTATCAACTTACTTAATTGAAAACCAAATCCATTCGGAATTTATTAATCTTAATAAACGCTAAAGATTGTATGGCAAGACATTAAAAAAAAAATTGTTTGTCTACGAAATTGAATCATCTTTGATTAAGAAAGGGTAAAAAAAACAGTAAAATTTGACGAAAACTATTTAAGATTTTAAAAATCATGATGACTTTATTAGATAACCTCCATATTACAAAACGAATTTGTCTAAAAAGGTAGGTAAATAAATAAAATATCAATAGTCGTCAAATTTTAGAATAAAAAATATGTACAATATTATAGTATGTACAAAATTAAATAAACCATCACCACAAGAAAACCAAAACCATTTTGTGAGTGATTAGACAACACAAATTAGTGAAAAAATATACAGAGAATGTGTTGCAGTTATTTTGTCAATTATAAAAAAAAAGTAAAGTAAAATAACAGCCTATATACTGTCCCACTGCAGGGCAAAAGCAAAGGCCTCCATCACAGAAATCAAGTCATCGCTACTATGATGGGATTAGGCTTAATCACCACGCGTGCCTAATGCGGTGCAGTGATCACACTTTTAAAAAATATACATAATATACAGGATGTATCTGTGAACATTTACATCCCTTTAACCACGTGTTCTATCAACCATTCTGAACAACATTTGTCCAACAACTTTTCCAAATTCTTCGAAAAAATTTTCGACTCCCCATACAAAATGACCAAGTCACGTGACCGACTTTGTATGGAAAGATGAATTTCTTTTATACGAATTTTTTGAATATTGTTCAGAATGGTTGGTAGAACACGTGGTTAAAGGGATGTAAATGTTCACAGATACACCCTGTATGATTGGAATCGAATTCGAAATACTACAACCCAAAAAATCTAATTAATAATTATTATTGTTTTATTGTATAATCTAAATTGTAATAACTGCAACACATAAAAATATCTATATAAGTTTGAACCTCATAAGAATAACCTCGTAAGATTTAAGGAATAAGAGATTCTAAAAGAGATTTCAGGCTGCGGTAACAGTGGAAAGCTTTGGAATTTATTTATAATGATGGTACTGGGAGAGGAGAAATAGGAGAGGTAGATAGAGAGAGAGGGGTGGGAGAAAGAAAGAGAGAATAGTGGGAGAGAGCTCTCTCTCTGAAAGTTCTGGGAGAGATGGAGTAGGAGAGATAGGAGCTGCGACGGAGGAAAGAATGGGGGTGGGAGAGAGGGGATGGGTGAAAGGGAGACGTCTATTTCTAAATTTTCCATATAATAAGAGCACGATAATTTTAACTATACCCAAAACTGTAATTCGAGACCAAAAAATCTACTACAATGTTGCTACTGCAATAAAATGATCGTACCATAGTATAACCCTTTTTTCTAAATACACTAGCTGATATAATAATTTATTTATTGGTAATTTAGATTCTATAATTTAAAGAAATAATTATATTAACTTATTTTCACGTAAATACAAGACGCTTTAATAAAAACTTAATCATCCGTAATTTTATTCTTCAAAGATGTTATTGCGCTTGTAACACTTCAGATGTTAATAACATTTGGTATCTACCCACAACATTTTAACAATGTATGGAAACTAGACAGTTTAGTCTGCATAATAAGAAAAATAATGCCAAAAAGGTTGGCGAAACCTAAAAACGTCACTTGAAAATGACATAAGTGACTTTAACAGATTTGACAGTGACGTATCTGTCGTAGATTTTTTGGTCTCGAATTGCAGTTTAGAGTATACTTTTGTTTCTTTTTAAGAAACTAATGTTTAAACCCAAACAAATCTTTCAGAACCCCATTTAGATCTAATGTTTCAAAATTCTAGCTATTTCATCGTAACCAAAGACAAGACCATACCTGCTTCACGCTCTGTTGTCTCTTCTCTATGTACCGCGTGTCGGTGCCGCTGTCCAGTGAGCTGTCTTTCGATCCATCTGAGTCACGTTTTTCTGAAAAAAAAAAGAGATTTAATTAAAATGATATTAAAATATAAGTTTTTTTTTACACAGAGCATTTACATCCCTTTTAATCACGTGTTCTATCATCCATTTTGAACCAAATTCGATTATAATGACGTTTGGAAATAAGGGTTTTTGCAAATGGAAAATCCGATAGATGGCGTTATAGTATCTTTAGCTATCGACACCGGTTCAAAGTCGCTCAAAGAGCTATGGAAAGGGCTATGCTCGGAGTATCTCTGAAGAACCGCATCAGAAATGATGTAATCCGATAGAGAACCAGAGTCACCGACATAGCCCCTCGAATTAGGTAACTGAAGTGGCAGTGGGCTGGTCACATTAACCGTAGAACTGACAACCGTTGGAGCCGTAAAGTCCTTGAGTGGAGACCGCGAATCGGTAAGCGTAGTGTTGGACGCTGCGACAAGATGGAATGTTGACATTCGAAGGCTGGCTGGTGTGGGCTGGATGAGAGTGGCCGGAAATCGGGAGCGGTGGCGTGCATTAGGGGAGACCTAAGTCCAGCTGTGGACGAGTGTGGGTGGCTGATGATGATGATCGACAAACCTGCGGTAGGATGTATCCTCGTGGCCCATTTGCCCCTGGCAGGGGGGTCGGGCGCGGGCGTCTCGGGCGCCGCCAGATCGTCTCCGAGACTCTTCTTGGCCCACGATGGGAGGCGCCCTATGCGCAACCTAAATATAATAGAATAATTTTTATTGCCAAATAATATAAAAAAATATATAAAAGATATCCTTCCTACATTTTGAGTACAGAAAAAAATTGGCCGAGTGAGACTTGATTCCAGGTTTGTCAAATAAACCTTGAGTGAATTGAAAGATGGTATTGCGCTTATAACACTTCAGGTGTTAATAACATTTGGTATCTACCCATAACATTTTAACAATGTATGGAAACTTGATATTTTAGTCTGCATAATAAGAAAAATAATGCCAAAAAGGTTGGCGAAACCTAAAAACGTCACTTGAGAATGACATAAGTGACTTTAACAGATTTGACAGTGACGTATCTGTCGTAGATTTTTTGGTCTCGAATTCCAGTTTAGAGTATATGATTATATTACTTACGTATAGTCAGGAACCACGGGCGTGGTGAATCCCTTGTTATCATCGTAGGGCAGCTCCCTCGGCGGGGAGCCGAGGTGCGACTCGCTCTCGCTGTCCAGACCCGACATGCCGTTAGATGGCGCTGATACTTTCCTGTTGGAAATTAAATGACAATTAAAGTTAATTCAGCGATAGGTAGCTTTGTAAATTGACACCGCTTGTTAAAAATCAACTACAAATGATTCCGTTAGTTTAAATAGATTATCCCACTGTTGGTTCTGATATCTGTAACACAGGTGCTTGAGCTACCTATCTCAGAGTCAGATCAATGTATGTGATGTAGTGAAATATTAATATTTATAAGTCTTTGTAGCTCTAATATTTTTGCAATAAAGTTTCTACCTACCGATCTATCACATAAAAAATAGGTATTACTACTTCTCATTCATTCATTTAGTCATTCATTCTTCTATTCATTCATCCATACATTCATTAATTCAGCATTCCTCATTCATTTATTAATTCAGAATTCATATGTTCGTCCAATCATTCATTTATTCACTCATTCCTTCACTCACTCATTTATATACACATCTATTTACTCATTCATTCTCTTATTCTTTCACGAATTCATTAGTTCTTTTGATTTTCTGTAATATTTTGTGCAATAAAGAGTATCCATCTACCTATCTATACTCTGATTTTTGATCATGTGGAGTAAACTGACAGATGCAAATGTCAAGTTTCTATACATTTTGACATTTTGCATCTGTCAAATTGAGTGATAATGTATGGGGATGACACATTGACATCTGTCAGTTTACTCCACATGATGAAAAATCAGAGTATAGGTGTTATACTCACTTCCCCTGGCGGATATTTCAGCGAATTATTTACTCATTAATTAAATTACTCATTCAATCACTCGTTCACTCACACATTAACTCACTCAATCACTCGTTTGTTTACTTATTCATTCACTTAATTATTCAATCATTTTCACACTCACTTATTAATTATTAATTCTTCTGTCTTTTGATTACATTTTAACATCTAGGTGTAGGCTTTTGCTCTGCAGTGATCTAGGTGTAATACTCACTTCCCCTGGCGGATGGCCTGCTGCGCCAGCCTGGCTCGCATGGTGACGACCATGTCGTGCGGCACGCGCCACACGAAGATGCAGCCGTCGCCCGACGCTGACACCAGGTGCTGGCAGTGCCTATACATTCATTCTTTCATTCATTCAGCATTCATTCATTCAGCATTCATTCATTCGTCCATTCATTTATTCACTCACTCACCCAATTATTCACACAATAATTCATACGCTTATTTATTCACTTATTCATTGACTTAACGGATGAGTGAATGAATGAGTGCATTCACTCATTCATTCACTTATTCATTCCCTCATTCATTCAAACATTTATTTACTCATTCATTCACTCATTTACACATTATTTCATTCACTCACTCATTCGTTAATTCGTTCACTCACTCATTCGTTATTTCATTCACTCACTCATTCGTTATTTCGTTCACTCACTCATTCGTATTTCATTCACTCACTCATTCATTTGTTCACACATTCATTAATTCATTCACTCACTCATTCATTCTTTCATTCACTCACTCATTCATTCATTCACTCACTCATTCATTCATTCACTCACTCTTTCATTATTGTCTCTTTCAATTTTAACATCCAGGTGTAACTACCAAGTTATCGACTCGATCGATATATTTTATGTTATTTTGACAACTATATCTTATGTTATTGTAGGTGTAATACTCACTTCCCCTGGCGGATGGCCTGTTGTGCGAGTCTGGCTCGCATCGTCACGACCATGTCGTGCGGCACGCGCCACACGAAGATGCAGCCGTCGCCCGACGCCGACACCAGGTGCTGGCAGTCCGGGGTGAACCTGGGACAACATGGTCGTAGGATCAGTGGCTAGGTAACCAAGGGCCCTGGGGCAACGGTCATGTAGGATGAAAAATAATGGCTTATGTAGGTAACCAAGGGCCCTGGAGTAAGTTAGAGAATGGGGTCGCAATGTCATGTAAGCTGATTAGGTTTTGTCAAATAAAAATATGAAACATTCAAATATTCTAAGCCACTTAAATTCTTTTTTATTGCACCTGGGACAACATTTTTTTTTTATGTGATAGGTAGCAGACGAGCAGGCGGATCACCTGATGGTAAGCAATGCCGCCGCACATGGACTTTTATCCCCTTCCCCCCGGGTGGGCCTCCGGTACCCTCACTCACTCGGCGAAACACAGCACAGGGGCTGCTTCACGCCGGTTTTCTGTGAGGCAGTGGTATCACTCCGGTCGAGCCGGCCCATTCATGCCGAAGCGTGGCTCTCCCACAGTTCATGTCACATGGTCGTAGGATCAGTGCCTAGGTAACATATTTTCACAACTTAAAGGGACAATAGACCTCAGTGTTTCGTGAGAATTTCAGCTTGATACATCCACGCATTCTTCAGATAAAGTGAGATGAGAGTGTTGACAGACAGACGGACAACAAAGTGATCCTATAAGGGCTCCGTTTTTTCTTTTTGAGGTACGGATCCCTAAAAACTAATCACAACTGTAATGGCGCTTAGGATGGGTTTATTAAAATATTATTTTGGGGAATAAATTAAAATGTATCTCCAGATACAGGGTGTATCTGTGAACATTTACATCCCCTTTAACGACGTGTTTCTACCAACCATTCCGAACAACATTTGTTCTATGACTTTTGAAAATTCGCTTAAAAATTTTTCATCTTTCCATACAAAGTCGGTCACGTGACTTAGCCATTTTGTATGAATTTCGAAAAGTTGCTGAACAAATGTTGTTCAGAATGGTTGATAGAACACGTGGTTAAAGGGATGTAAATGTTCACAGATACAACCTGTATATTGGATATCTCAGTATATTCATCCAAAACCTATCACAAAAAAATCTGTAGAATTAAAACTAACAATGATTTCACTTACTTCAACCCGGTAACGATCTCGGAATGTCCATACATAGTGGCCATACACTCCCCGGAATAATAGTCGTACACACTCAAGATCTTGTCCGTGCTGGAGGTGGCTAGATATATGCCACTGTTGTCTAACGCCACCTGGTGAGAGGAAAATACATTGGGCATAAGAGGAAACCTGGATACAAGCGTAGACTAGTAATGAAATGAAATGTTATATCTGTTTCAATCAATCGATTTATTTCTTCGTAAACATAGGTTTATAAAAAAAAATTAAAAATGGTCACTTTTAACATTTTTTTTTTATTTAATTGTGGTTGTTTTAAACTAATTATACACTTGAATTACCTCTACAAAAATCATACTTGAGTGCACTCCAGAGTTTCACAATTTAAATAACTAAAAATATTTAATAATTAAAAACTAGTTGTCACCCGCGACTTCGTCCGTTTGGAATAGTGTTTTTCTGAAGCATTTTTAATTATTTAATAATTTTCATTCCACATAATTCATTTCATAATTTTCATTTCATCTCCCCCTTTTAACCCCTTACTACCCCCTTTTCTCAACAAAAAGTAGCCTATGTTCTTTCTCAGGGTCTAGACCAGACTATCTGTATACCACATTCAAATCCGTAGTCATAGTTTTGGCGTGAAAAAGTAACAGACAGACAGAGTTACTTTCGCATTTATAATATTAGTTACGATGCATTGGCGTCGCTACTATACACGATACACAGCCTTTATGGTTATATAACTTTTAACAGCCACCACTAGCATAGACTAAGGATTTAGCTTATTTTCATGATATAACATATTGTGTCTTCGTTCGTGTTACTTAGGCATCATAGACTTCGGGATAAAAGGAACTAACATTTATTTGTGTATTATTAATAAAATATTACCTTTATTAAAGTCCCATCTTCAGCTGTGGTACCCCTGAAGGTCTTCGTATGTCGACCCTGAACTGCACTGTACACTCGAACGTTTCGGTCCTGAAAACAGATTAGCTTAGAATAGAGTATTTGACATTATTTATGTGTTTAATTAAAAGACCCTTCAATTTAAGGAACATCGTTGAAAGAATTACTTGATTCTCATTTGAATTACCTGAGATATCACAAGTTTAAGAGCACTGCTAAGGAATGGAACAACTTGCCGGCTTCTGTATTTCCAGAGAGCTACAATTTGGGTGTCTTTAAGTCGAGAGTGAATAGGCTTCTTCTGGGAAAGCACGCTACATCTTAGACCTCATTGTCACTCTATCAGGTGAGATGAGGTCAAGTTCAAACCCATCTTATATAAAAAAAAACATATTTTGGGCCAAAAAACGCTCTATACAAATGGCTACTGAAGAGTGACGTCACACGTCAGTATCTTGTGTACGCGTCTAGTAAATTTTGTTTGGTAGCTATATCAAATGTTTCGTTTAAGTATATGGCTTTATAATAATAGTTGCTGTAAAAAGTAGTTAAAGGGTAGTTCAATGGTATATCATATTTTAAACATGTATAAAAAAACTTAAAACTTGCATATGAAACTTTGAATGCTCACAAAACCAGCTAGACGTTATAGTTTTACTGAAAATTTTGGCTATTGGTTTTTATTTGCCAATATTTTGATAGAGATCAATATATTTACTATATCGAGATTAGTCAAATACCCTATTGGAATTCTCGTGCACTCGACTTTAAAGTCGAATAGGAGGCCAATTCTCGGTTTTCGCCTTCTATGTCGAGTCGACTTCATGGAACGCATAGCCCAATAGGATAACAAGATAAGGAATGTCGACTGTAATCTGTGTTCTCCTATTGGTTGTGCGTTCCATGAAGTCTGCTCGACATAGAAGGCGAAAACCGAGAATTGGCCTCCTGTTGGCCTAACATGCGCACCGCGACAAAATTTTGTCGACTCTCGTTCGCGAGAGCGCATGCTTCTATCCCGCTCATCGCTTAGTCAGGTGAGCGAGACGCAACTTGCGCCGACAACATACGAGTGTCGACATATTATCTCGTGGTGCGCATGTTAGCCCGGCTGGCTTTCTAGGGTGTTTAATTTTATTTTGGTTATAGCGATTCTTTGCAATTTATTCTTAAGTAATATTGCACTTAAAAAAATCAATGGGACTCGAAACCACCTGTTGTTGTTGTGGTAGTGGTGAAAGGTGGTGGGTTCGAGTCCCGAAAAAATCGATGAATTTTTTAAGTGCAATATTTACTTCTAGGGTGTTATTTTCACTTTAACCAGGCCTGTCCCACTCCGCGTGTAGGTATCGAACTTGCAAGTACATGCGGCGTCCCCTCCGGAGGGGCAAATTAGTAGAAAATCACGAACGAGCGGCGACGCACGCGCGACAGTTGCTTGCGATAGAAAGAGAACGCACTTCTAGGTATGAATAATGGTAGGCATTGAACGCTGGGCGGTCGGAATTTCAACGTTATGTTATGGTAGCCTGAGTCTTCATTTCTATAAACGGTTTTTAGGAGTGGGCTTTCTGTACATGTACTATTAAGTATTCTGTGCTTTAACTTCGACGTTACCTGACAAGCAGTAAGTATATGCCTGCCCCCCGCATCCACCTCCATATCGTACAAGGTCGTTCGGCCCGACACGTTCTGCCCTCGCGCGAACTGGTAGCTGCCGTCTGATGTCTGGAATCATGAATAAAATAATTAACGAAAAATTGCAAATTTATATATCCCCCGACAAATAAATAAATAAATTCGCAAATCACACCAATCAACCTTGTCTTAAACTAGGGCAGCCCCTGTACTATGAGTACCAGATGACGATAATAAACTGGGGGCGTCAACCCAGAACAGCCAAACCAAAGAAAACTTAAAAAATTTAGTTCCTTAAATTGACTTGACCGGGAATCGAACCCGGGACCTTTCGCGCTTCGGGCGGCTAACCACTGCGCCATCGAGGCCGTCATGTATTCTGTGTCCTATCTATTGTTGTGTTGTATCTATTTTGTCTGTGGTCAATAAACTGTATTACTTAAATATAAAAATATTCTATTATATTATATTCTATTCGATTCTATTCGATTATCTTCTATTCTATTCGATTCTATTCGATTCTATTCGATTCTATTCGATTCTATTCGATTATATTAGATTCTATTCGATTCTTTTCGATTCTATTCAATTCTATTCTACTCTTACTAATATTAAAGCCATATTCCCTCACCTGTCGCAACTGCCTAAAGAGTATAGTCTTGTCGGCGCCACACGACACCATCTGCAGACCTCCTCCCGAGTTCAGGAACCTCACCGCTGTGATGGAGGAAGAGTGCTCGTCCAACGTTTGTAGGATCTGGTAGCCCTGGGGGAGAGAAATAAATAAATAAATAACGGTGGAAGAGCTACGCTTCGGCGTGAATGGCCGGCTTGAGTGATACTACGGCCTCACAGAAGACCAGCGTAAAGGTGTGAGGGTACCGGGGGCCCAATTGGAGGAAAAGGTTTTTTTTACATTATAGCGGAGAAACGAGCAGACGGCTCACCTGATGGTAAGTGATCACCGTCGCCCATGGACATCTGCAACACCTGAGGCATCACAAATGCGTTGCCGGCTTTTAAGGAAGGAATAAGCCATTTTCTTGAATATAACTAGGTCGTATCTGCTCGGAAACACCATCATTTCATCAGGATTTGAATAACTGATTTAAAGTAATCTAATTTGGTGTAAAATACATCCGATTTCACAGTAGCTATATGCTCACGAATGTTCTAGAAACTGTAGATCACGAATATTCGAGACTGTTCTAGAAGATTCTTGAACATTCGAAATAACGTTGAAGATTTTTCCTGAGCGCGGCTTCAAAGTGGGAGAGTCACCGAGGCAGTCATTTGAACAACTTGAACTAATCTACCCGAATATCATCATCATCATTTCAGCCAATAGACGTCCACTGCTGGGCATAGGCCTCCCTCAAAGTTTTCCACACAGATCCTGTGCCACCCGCATCCAAGGGACTCCCGCGACCTTCACCAGATCGTCGGTCCACCTGATGGAAGGCCTATATCATACCTTATCAACGTGGAAGACATGTATCAGCCTGTCCCTGGACGCGGAGGCCAGCAGCCGCGGTCTACTCGCGTACTCCAGGCACAGGACCTCGGCGTCGTGGGCCTCCAGCGTGTGGGAGGCCCCCCGCGGCCTGAATGGACCCGGGGCGCATACAGTCACCCAGTCATACATTTATTCAGTCGTTTAGTCATTCAGTCATACAGTCATTCATTTAGAAATTCAGTCATTCATTCAGTCATGTTAATCATTCAGTCATGTCATTCATTCACTCATTCCATCATTCATTCAGTAAATCATTGTCATCATTCGCCCTTTTCATTCAGTCATTTATTCAGTCAATTATTCTGTCATTCATTCAGTCATGCCATTCATTCATTCCATCATTAATTCAATCATTCATTCGGTCATTCATCAGTCATTCATCAGTCAGTCATTCAGTCATGGTATTCATTCAGTCATGTCATTAATTCACTCATTCCATCATTCATTCAGTCAGTCATCAGTCATGTACATCATTCAGTCATGTCATTCATTCACTCATTCTCGTCCTTCAATCATTCAGTCATGCATTCAGTCATTCATTCATTCATTCATTACTTCATTGTCATTCAGGCATTCATTCTTCAATTTATTAATTCATTCCAAAAATTCACGAATTTCCTACCTTATCAACGTGGAAGACGTGTATCAGCCTGTCCCTGGACGCGGAGGCCAGCAGCCGCGGTCTACTCGCGTACTCCAGGCACAGGACCTCCTAATTCGGTCATTCACTCTGTCAATCATTCAGTCATTCATTCAGTCATTCAGTCATTCATTCAGTCATTAACTTATTATCTTATTCATTCAATCCATTTATTCATTCATTCATTCACTAATTCATTCCACTCATTCATTATCTTATTAATTCATTATTATCTTATTAATTCATCCATTAAGTCATTCAATCATTCATTAATTCCTTCATTCATCCATTTATTCATTCATTCATTCATTCACTCACTCATTCATTATCTAATTCATTCATTCCTTCATGCAGCCATTCCTTCATTCAATCAAATAAAAACTTACCTTATCAACATGGAAGACAGTGGACCTAGAATCCATTCATAAATTCCTTCGTTTAGTCATTTTCCTACCTTATCAACGTGGAAGACGTGTATCAGCCTGTCCCTGGACGCGGAGGCCAGCAGCCGCGGTCTACTCGCGTACTCCAGGCACAGGACCTCGGCGTCGTGGGCCTCCAGCGTGTGCAGGAGGCCCCCCGCGGCTGAATGGACCCAGATGTTGCCGGCTCGGTCGCCTGACGCTATGTGTTGGCCGTCTGGGGAGACGCGGACGCATCTGGGAAATAAAGACATAAAATAAAATAAAAATCTCAAATCAATAACTCAATCAAGTCAAATGCAAAATGTGATAGATGGCGTTACGTTGACGTCAGGTCCAAGTGGATTGGTTACATTTGGCGTATCATGTTAAAATTATGAAGTTATGTCACTTTATGTTATGAAACGACGAACCTGACGTGAACGTTGGACCTGGGGGTCTACTCCGCCAAACGATATCGATTTATTCGTAACGATACGACAGTTCTTGCAAAAACCCTACTCTAACACAGCTTAAAGTACAAATAATTGAATTTGACAGCCTTACAAACGCCAAATCGACGAACATTCCTACGACGTCTCTGATGGTATCGTTAGGAGTATTCGTCGTTCGTTTCGTTTGTATTTGTAAAAACTTTTTTCAGCCATTTATGGTCCACGCTGAAGAATAATAAACCAAACAGTTCCAACTTTTTTTAAATTTTACAAGCATTCGTCGTATCGTTACGATAAATCGATATCGTTTGGCGTAGTAGACCCCCTGACATTAACGTAACGCCATAATATATGTACTAAATGTTAAGTGTCGAAATAAATTATTTCATTTCATTTCATATATCGGATTTGGCATTTGCATAATCCCTCATGTATATCTATTATCATATACTGTTAAATAGTCCCCCAGATAGATACATACCTGACGCCAGTCTTGTCGTCATAAGATTTGCCTTTATCCTTCTCGTTGGTGGCTGTAAGATCGACATCCTTCAGGAATTTCAGATCAGAGTCTATATACAGCACTTTGCACAGCTCCTGAAAAGAAAAATATATATGGTGTATCTGTGAACATTTACGTCGTTTGACTAGGTCTTCTACGAAATTTAGGAAACTTTTACCTTTAGACTTTTGGAAATTCGTTGTATTTTTTTCGACTCAACATACAAAATATTTACACGTGACCACTTTTGTATGGAAAGTTGAATTTTTTTATGCGAATTTCCAAAGGTAATAGAATAAATGTTGCTCGGAATGTTTGATAGAACACGTGGTTATAAGGATAGGTATAAATGTTCACAGATTTTTTAAAGTGGCACAGTATATTGGCTCACATCAGCCTGACGATTAGCAAGAAGAGACAAGACATTGCAGTTACAACCCTTTCGGCCGCATTGGCAACTAAGTTTGACAACCAGTTGCCGAAGAAGAACTGATGTTCTTGCTACGCAACCAGTTGCGACGGCACGGCATCACATCCGTCGGCACTGCTATACTGACCCGCGAGATTCACACGTAAAAAAACTTGAGTAATTTTATTTTACTTATTTTTTTTTAAATTTATTTAGCTGAATTGGCCTCATATCAAGTAGGAGTGCCCCAAGGCTTCATATTGGTACCGCTTCTTTTTCTAATTGAAGTCCTAAAAGTCTCCATTGGACTATCTATGGTTTGCCAACCTTATGAGAAGTGGTCAAAGTCATCATGCCATCTCTTTCTGGGCCTGCCTCTTAGACGACGTCCTGCTCTCAGCCAATTTGTGGCCACCTTAGTCCACCATTTAGGTGCATCCTACAGAAGTGGTTTTTTTTTATGTCATAGGTAGCAGACGAGCAGGCGGATCACCTGATAGTAAGCAGTGCCGCCGCTCATGGACACCTGCAACACCAGTAATTACAAGTGCGCTGCCAACCTTTTATCCCCTTCCCCCCTCGGGTGGGCCTCCGGTACCCTCGCTCACTCGGCGAAACACAGCACAGGGGTTGCTTCACATTCATGCCGAAGCGTGGCTCTCCCACAGTTTAGTGGTTGGCCTAGTCCCAATTTATTTACTTACGTTTGTGTATATGTTAGACCCGGCAGGGGTCTCAAATGCCACGCCCTCACAGTATCATCACTGGAACAGGTCAGGAAGGTGCCTGGAGGAAGAATGGCCTCGCTGGTGACCATGTCGACCCCCCATATGCAAGCCGAGTGGTACAGGGCTGAGTGGGATTTGCCCACCTGTGGACAAATTGAACAAGTGAGTTTATTTTTTATAACAATAGGCGAAACGACTGGTCCTAAAATTTTATGAAATTGTTTTAATGTTACGATAGATTTGAAATCAAAAATAAATTTGTGCTAGTTATAAACAAATAAAAATATCTCACTGTTATGTTTTTTAAATTGAGGAATCTTGCTTAACAAATTAAAAATAATTCGTCACGCCTATTCTTTGCAATCTATTCTTAAGTAAATAATAAGTACTTAAATACTGCATTTAAAAAAATATCGATGGGTTCAGGTTGGACTCGAACCCACAACCTTCCACAGTCCGGGTGACTGTACTACCAAATACTAAACTTGATTTTTAATCATGTAGATTGTAGACTAAACTGACAGATGCAAATGTCAAGATTCTATACATTTTGACACTTTGCATCTGTCAAATTGATAATGTATGGGGATGACACATTGACATCTGTTAGTTTACTCCACATGATTAAAATTCAGCGTTTAACCAAACCCCTTACTAGGCCGATAAATTTCGTAAGGTCTAGTTTACGACCCGTTTAGCGCAATGGTTTGAGCGCCGGTTGCGACGTAAGGGTCGCGGGTTCGATTCCCGTACCGACACAAATGTTTGTTGATGAAACGGATATTTGTGTTAGGTCTGGGTGTTTGTGGTTCCTTCGTTGTTTCTGGTTTCCATAGCACAAGGGAAAACCTTAGTTTGGGACCAGGACAACGTTTGTGATGTTGTCTCAATTTATTAATTTAGAAAATAGAGATGCCTGCGTTGAAATGCTGCAACGCACAGATTTTTAACCGGTAAACAACAAACAGACAGAAATGCTCTTCAACTCTCGGTAGAAAGCTACTTTCCGAACCAGTGGTAGCTTACATAATATTTGACATTCATAAACGTTCTGTATGGACTTAAATTGAATAAAGAATATTTCATTTCATTTCATTTTTTTTTTTTATTTATTATCAAGTAACATACATGGTACATACACTCTTTAGTTAAAGATAGCACATTAAACCACAGAGGTTTGTCTTGTGCTACCGTCAGCTATTACAAGTAGTATTGTTATCATTACCTAATTACTATTTAACTATAGTGAAACGCATAAATCCACCCGTTCACAACTCACCCAACTTCAACTCACCCGTTTGATATCTCTAACGTCCCACACGTAGAGACTGTGGTCGTTATAAACGCACGTCAGCTTGTGGTTGCGCTCGTCGTACGTGAGAGCGATCGCGTCCGGATACCGCGCGTTTGGAGGCTGGGTGAACATGTGGCTGGAAATGTGAGAGTGTCATTATGGTTATTTATAGGCATCACAACGGGTACAGTAGTACCAGTTTTATAAGTTACACCGATGTACAGTGGCCAGCACATCAAGTTACTACAATCTGTCAAATTTCCTCAGTTGATATTGAACCAAACACGTATGACATAAAAGTGAGGTTCGATTGAAGAAATTTGACAGATTGTAGTAACTTGATGTGCTGGCCACCGTACCTGCGCAGAAGCACAAAATAATTACACACAGAAGTTAGACTTTGACCTGATTTTGAATTTAGAAGAGTTCGTTGCCATATGCTAGGGTTGTTGCCCGTCATGATGTACATTAGAGCGCGCGGCCTCTACCACAGACCTCGACAGTTCGACAATCTTATGTCAATAAGTTAGGAGTAATGTGGTCGAAAGAAGGCGTTTTTTTGCCCGTTAGTGCGCATGCGTGAGTACATGACAGGTTGGTAGCTCTTAGTGGGCAATTTACTTTCTGTGTCCTTTATAGTTTGTGGTATTACACACAAAACTATTGTCTGATATTATCTGTAACTTGTGTTACAGATATCAGACAATAGATGTGACAATAGGAGTTGTCTAAACGCAACATTTTACATAGCAATCATACATAGTTTATACGCCATGCGTAGAAAATACATAGAGGTGACGTCACGGCTATGTATGTTTTTATATGAAGCGTTTTTGATCAACTTCAAAACTGGGATTACAAATCTCAACGATATCTTGGGAAGTATTTTTTTAAATATTAAAGTAAATATTTTACCAATGTTTTACGGAGTCAGGTCGATGTGTGAAATTTATTAACCGTGGAGGATATTATTGTTTTGTTGCCTAAAACGATTTCTAAGATACACCTTCTGTTGGTACCATGCAGCCAACTTTCAAATAAAAATGCAACACCCACCTAATGTTTGTACCCTGAGCCACATCGACGCCCAAGTAGTGCGTCCTAGGCAGAGTAGTGATGTACCGCAGCGAGTCTGGCGCGAAGCACCTCACTATGCCCTCAGCACAGCCCACGAAGATGTAGTTTGATCCTATTGCCATGCAGTTGGCTGATGTTGTCTGTGGAAAAAAAAGTAAAAAGTTAAGTATCAGCCTATATACTGTCCCACTGAAGGGCAAAGGCTTTCATGGAAATCAAGTCATCGCTACTATGACGGGATTAGGCTTAATCACCACGCTTGCCTAATGCGGTCACTAACCCGAGCTATGTTCGAAAAATTCAAAACACACATTTTGCTTTATCCCCGAATCGAATCTAGGATCCCGAGATCACGCCCCCCCCCCCCCTACTATTCGTCTTAAAGTCTTCTGCTGTTAAACTTACACACAACAGCCCCTCTCTGGTGATTATATTTTTGTATAACAAATTATAGCCACCTCCATTGCTTATTGTTACACCTACTTAATTAACTTTACCTAATTTCATGTAATATGTATCATTTTTTTTTTTCTGTGATAGGTAGCAGACGAGCAGGCGGATCACCTGATGGTAAGCACTTGCCGCCGCTCAGGACATTTGCAACACCAGTGGAGTAACAAGTGCGCTGCCAACCTTGTATCCCCTTCTCCCGGGTGGGCCTCCGGTACCCTCACTCAACTCGGCCGAAACACAGCACAGGGGCTGCTTCACGCCGCTTTTTTAATAAGCAATAAACGTCATTTGTTTCATTTGTAATATTAATGCATCCAGAAAGTAATGAAATTAGCTGTGGTGCCACTGCCGCATACGCATAGGAGTATGGTTGCCCCATTATTGGTTAAAAAACATGGGAATTCCGTTAGTTCCTTAAAATCCGTTGTCTTAATTTATCGCATGAAAAATATAGACATTTGTGTCTTGTCCGGTAAAAACAGTCTACATTATAACTCCACGCCATTCACAGATGGCGCTGTCACACCTTACCTCCAACTCCTTACCCATTTGTCCAGTACATATTCCTTACTGCTATTGAATTCCACACAGCAACACCCTCTGGTAACTTTAGCGTAGTTGATATAGGTATAAACAGTTCCTACATTCTAATTCCACTGCTTTTTCTTCAATAGATGGCGATAGCACACACTTACCCTCAACTCCAACCCATTTGTCCAGAAGTCGTCTGCTGTTGAATTCACATAGCAAACCACCTCTGGTGATTGCGTAGGTACTGTCGGCCGCTTCTCCTCTCCCACAGACGACATCACAGAATTCGTTATCCTTCTGCTCTCCCAGGATTGCTGACCGACCCATGAGCGGTACTGGCTTCTTTGAACTGGAAGAAAATATAAATAAATAAATCATCATCATCATCATGTCAGCCCACATCCACCCACTGCTGAGTATAGGCCTCTTCTTTATTACGCCACTCCCTACGGTCACCAGCCAGCCTCATCCACTGTTTCCCCACCACCCTTACAATATCGTCGGACCAGGCAGGTGGTCTACCCACAAGACGTCGCCCCAATCTTGGCCGCCATTCGGTAAGCTTTATAGTCCATCTATCATCCTTGCACCTTGCCAGGTGTCCCTGCCTATCTCCACTTCAGCTCACACACTCGCGTACCAACATCGACGACCCTAGTTTTCTTTCGGATTTCGTCGTTGGGCACGCGATCGCCAATCAATCAAAAAATCGAAATAAATAATAATAAATAAATTGAGACAACATCACATACATTGTCCTGGTCCCAAACTAAGGTTTTTCCTTGTGATATGGAAACCAGAATAAGGTACCACAAACATTCAGACCCAACACAAATATATGTTTCATCAACAAACATTTTGTGTTGGTATATATCATCAATTATCATCATCATAAAATTCTGGGCCCACCGAATTAGCAAACTGAAGTGGCAGTGGGCTGGTCACATTAGCCGCAGAACTGACAGCCGTTGGAGCCGTAAAGTCCTTGAGTGGAGACCGCGACTCGGTAAGCGTAGTGTTGGACGCCCTGCGACAAGATGGGATGATGACATTCGAAGGCTGGCTGGTGTGGTCTGGATGAGAGTGGCCAAAAATCGGGATTGGTGGCGTGCTTTAGGGGAGACTTATGTCCTTATGTAAGCTTAAAGGATCGAACAAAATGGCTAACTGAGACGTCGGACGCCAGGACCCAACTAGGGGTCTAGGGGCGGCGGCAATCGCACACCACCTGGTGATACGTCTGCTAGTCTACCACCTATCACATAAAAAAAGAGGGCGCAAAACAGTATTCTGCTCCGGGTGTCCTGTACCCATGCCACTGACTGCCGAACTAGTAAAAAAACATCCCATGAAAAAAAAAAATTTTTCTGTACAGTCAGCCATCAGGTTACCACAATTTGTCCAATTTCTTTCAAGGCATTAAGAGGCTATACGAATTAAACTAGCGCCGCCAACCTATTTGCACTGATTGTGGCGAAAATATATATATATTAAATATTTTTGAAGAAAATAAAACATTACAGACTTAGATCCAAGTAAATTGGATTTTTCAAGATGCAATACAATATTTCTAACACGCGACAAGTAACAATAATGTTAATTATTGCTAAAAACGGCCACTTTTAGCAATAATTGACATTATTGTTAATCGACTTTGGCAAGTTCGTATTTTGATATGAGGCTGTACGTACCTTAGCATTTCTGGAATATTCCAGATACCAGAACTTGACATGTCTAAACCCGACTGTGACGAAGTAGTTTCCATTCTCCGAGAAGCTGACTGCCTTCACGCGGGATGACACCTGGAACCAGAGGAAGACATCATCAGGAAAGTCAACAATTTAAAAGAAAAGGCATCCCTTTTATTAAAAAAAAAACTTCTTTTCAGCCATACTTCATTAAAAAAATTGGATAAGTTAATAAATACCGGACATTAAAAATTCATTGCGTCTTCAGACGTTAGGCTACGGTTCAGTAGATTAACTAGCAGGATAGCCACCTGGAAACGTGGAAGATGTGGGTTCAATTCCCACCGGAAGACGTGAAAATTTTTTAGATGCAATAATAGATTAGATAGATGACTTTTTAAGATTTTTTTCTCCGAAACAACTGAAATTATAGAAAAAAGCCTTCCTATCTTCATTCTTATTATTTTTATCTCTTCAACTTTCCTGAGGGGAAAACGTCCTTAAAAAAAATTAGTTATCATTACAAATGAATAATTTAATGAATGAATATTTGAATGAATGATTAATTGAATGAATGAATATTTGAATGAATGATTAATTAAATGAATAAATAATTCAATGCATAATTAAATTAATGAATAATTAAATGAATGAATAGATGAATGAAACATCTTTATTCGACACTTCTAATTACCTTGTTACTAGCTAACTTGAGATTGGCTCGCCAGTCCCACACGTTGACGATCATGTCATGCTGGGAGCCGACGGAGACTAGATATTTGGTGGACGTCGAGAATGCCTGGAAACAGAAAAAAAATCATTTTATATACAGAATTAAGAGAAATATTTATTAGAAGATAAACTTAGGACTGATTTTTTAATGCAAGGTTAACAGGTTAATCGTCGGATTTTGTTTTATACTTCCCAATTGAAAAGTAGTGGTCATTCGTATCTCTTTTGCTTTAACATTGACATTTACTTTGGTTGTTTATTAATTTAACTGACTGACCAGGACCACCACTATCTGAAGATTATAAAATCAGACCAAGAAGATAAAAAAACAGTTACAGAAACCTTTTCAGACACAGACTTTGTAGGGAGTGAAGAAACGCACCGGGGAAAGAGCCCTTAGCAAGTACCTGGTGAGCGTCTCCCGAGATTCGGTCCGTATGCCGAGACGGTAGGAAGGACTGGGCTGGTGGAGGGACCTGTGTCTAAACCTTTTATGTGGTTATATGTGGGATATATGCTACTGATTGCTACAAACTGTTCTTATGTTTCAAGACTGTTAAATAGCGATGAAGTTACGCCACTTCACGACCTAGAATAAATCCTCTGTGACCATGATAAGTTATTGAAGTTATGTGGGAAGTTGAGTTTGCCAAATCGACTCCTCCGAATAACAAAGTCCGATCTAATATTGCAGATTGGACTTTGATTCGGAGGAAGCGAAATAAAAATAGCAACTTCAACATTCAAAATATTTTATGTGCTCCATAGCCGACGCTTTATTTACGACGCGAAATATTTTAGTGCTGCATAGCCGACGCTTTATTTACGACGCGAAATATTTTAAATGCTGCATAGCCGACGCTTTATTTACGACGCGAAGTATTTTAAGTGCTGCATAGCCGACGCTTTATTTACGACGCGAAATATTTTAAATGCTGCGTAGCCGACGCTTTATTTACGACGCGAAATATTTAAATGCTGCATAGCCGACGCTTTATTTACGACGCGAAGTATTTTAAGTGCTGCATAGCCGACGCTTTATTTACGACGCGAAATATTTTAAATGCGGCGTAGCCGACGCTTTATTTACGACGCGAAGTATTTTAAGTGCTGCATAGCCGACGCTTTATTTACGACGCGAAGTATTTTAAGTGCTGATAGCCGACGCTTATTTACGACGCGAAATATTTTAAATGCTGCATAGCCGACGCTTTATTTACGACGCGAAGTATTTAAGTGCTGCATAGCCGACGCTTTATTTACGACGCGAAATATTTTAAATGCTGCGTAGCCGACGCTTTATTTACGACGCGAAGTATTTTAAGTGCTGCATAGCCGACGCTTTATTTACGACGCGAAGTATTTTAAGTGCTGCATAGCCGACGCTTTATTTACGACGCCGAAATATTTTAAATGCTGCATAGCCGACGCTTTATTTACGACGCGAAGTATTTTAAGTGCTGCATAGCCGACGCTTTATTTACGACGCGAAAAATTTTAAATGCTGCGTAGCCGACGCTTTATTTACGACGCGAAGTATTTTAAGTGCTGCATAGCCGACGCTTTATTTACGACGCGAAGTATTTTAAGTGCTGCATAGCCGACGCTTTATTTACGACGCGAAATATTTTAAATGCTGCGTAGCCGACGCTTTATTTTTAATTGTGAAACTATAGTTAAGAAGTCTGTCCTATTCGACAGATACATACCACGCAGCTGACCCCATGTGTGTGCCCTGGGAATTCTGCTATCTGCACCGCACCCGACGCCGTTGGATCCTGGAATAGACAGAATACATAACATTAATATTGTATGTCATGGCACAACTTGAAGTAGCGACACCTACCATCGCCCGAAGAAAAGTTCGCCACTACAGTACCGTCCAACCTCCAAGCAACAGCAGATGGCGCTAATTTGACTATTCCATACAAGATTCAAATTTTCATACGATTCTACATCGCGAAAGCAAAGTTCGCATGTGTGCTTGGTTATACAACAACCTTGATATATACAACAACCCAAGATTTTTCTTTTTTTTCGTTCTGTTTTTGTTCCATGACCTATTTTAGGTTTTTAGGTGTGCACTTCTGTCGCCCACCAAGGCTCTTCATGAAAATCAGCGCTGCAGTGGTTACTGGCTGCTGCAGCAAATGCAAAAGTTGCGCCTAGTTGGCCACAAACCACAATGTCATGTCCTCTTGGTTGGATGGTACTGCAGTGGCGAACTTCTTTCTTCGGTCAATGGTAGATGTCGCCACAGTGATGTTGGACGTCCTGCGACTAGATGGGATGATGACATTCGAAGGCTGGTTGGAGTGGGCTGGATGAGAGTGGCCGAAAATCGGGAGCAGTGGCGTACATTAGGGGAGACCTATGTCCATTGGACGAGTGTGGGTTGCTGATGATGATGACTTACTTCTAGGACGTATCCTGGCCGCTGCAAATCGGGAGCAGTGGCGTGCATTAGGGGACACCTAAGTCCAGTGGACGAGTGTGGGTTGCTGATGATGATGATGACTTATCTGGCTCGTATCGCAGCTGCAAATCGGGAGCGGTGGCATGCATTAGAGGAGACCTATGTCCAGTGGACGTGTGTGGGTAGCTGGTGATGATACTCGTAGTATCCACATACCTGCAGATCCCACACCCTCACAGCAGGCGCGTGCCCACACTCCCCCGTGGCCAGGTACCGGCCGTCCGTCGAGAACGCCACGCACGTCACGCTCTTGCGCGACGCATTCACCACGTGCGTCTGCGCACATTGTGACCACCCCACTGCCACTTCAGTTTGCTGATTCGGTGGGCTATGGTAACTCTTGACTGTCGGGTTACATCATTTCTGATGCGGTCCTTCAGAGATACTCCGAGCCCTTTCCATAGCTCTTTTAGCGACTTTGAAGAGGTAACTAAACCACTCTTGGTTGTCGTATATATTCCAAGTAGACATGCGAACTTTGCTTTCGCGATGTAGGATTATAGGAGAATTTGAATCTTGTATGGAACAGTGAAATTAGCGCCATCTGCTGTTGGTTGGATGGTACTGTAGTGGCGAACTTTTTCTTCGTGCGATGGTAGGTGTCGCCACAGTAGTGTTAGACGCCCTGAGACAAGATGGGATGATGACATTCGCTGCTGGCTGGTGTGGGCTGGATGCGAGTGGCCAAAAATCGGGAGTGGAGGCGTGCATTAGGGGAGACCTAAGTCCAGTGGACGAGTGTGGATTGCTGATGATGATGATGACTTTGGGTCGTATCCTGGCAGCTGCAAATCGGGAGCAGTGGCGTGCATTAAGGGAGACCTAAGTCCAGTGGACGAGTGTGGGTTGCTGATGATGATGACTTACTTCTAGGACGTATCCTGGCCGCTGCAAATCGGGAGCAGTGGCGTGCATTAAGGGAGACCAAAGTCCAGTGGACGAGTGTGAGTTGCTGATGATGATGATGACTTATCTGGCTCGTATCGCAGCTGCAAATCGGGAGCAGTAGCGTGCATTTAGGGAGACTTAAGTCCAGTGGACGATTGTGGGTTGCTAACGATGATACTCGTAGTATCCACATACCTGCAGATCCCACACCCTCACAGCAGGCGCATGCCCACACTCCCCCGTGGCTAGATACCGGCCGTCCGTCGAGAACGCCACGCAGGTCACGCTCTTGCGCGACGCATTCACCACGTGCGTCTGCCGGTTCTTGCGCACGTTGTACAGGACTACTGTACATCTGAAATGAGAGAGAAAGGTGATGAGAACCAGATAAAACAAAACACACACACATGGGCGCACCCAAGTATTGGGGCAGAGGCACAGAATACTTAATAGTACAAGTACAGAAAGCCCACTTCTAAAAACCGTTTATAGAAAAATAAAGGCTCAGGCTACCATAACATAAAGTTAAAATTCCGACCGCCCAGCGTTCAACACCTACTATTATTCATACCTAGAAGTGCGTTCTCTTTCTATCGCACGCAACTCTGTCTCGCATGCGTCGCCGCTCGCTCGTGATTTTCTACTGATTGGCCCCTCCGGAGGGGCCGCCGCATGTACTTGCAAGTTTGATACCTACACGCGGAGTGGGACAGGCCTGGCAGAGGGGCGGGATCAGATTGACAGAAGCTAGGTGCTTATATCTATACTATTTATAAAGAGATAACTTCTATAGACAACGAAAAGGCTTATACGTAAACCGAAAACACGAAACGCTTGCGCGATGCAATTGAGCACAGCGCCATCTATTGGTTTATTTCTGAATTACGTTGCCGAAGCGAAGTAAGGGCGGGCCACTAGTTAAGAATAAAAAAGCTTAAATTAAAATAGATATGTTTTTATATAAATTCTTTAACTCTTTTGTATATGATAGGTGGCAGACGAGCAGACGGATCACCTGATGGTAAGCGGTCGACACCTGCAACACCAGTAGAGTACAAGTACGATGCCGAGCTTTGACCCCCTTTCCCTTAAATTACTTTTTTCATTTCTTCAATAAAAGTAGGTACTAGATAAGTTAAATTATAGTAGGACGTCAACATGATCTAGGGGGGCAGCAGCCCGCCCCTGCCCCCCTTGTTTGATTTTTGATACAAATACAAATTTTCTACATAATAATAAAAATATAAAATGTATTTTTTCCATTTATTTCCTTTAATAAAAGCAAATAGTGACAGATTTTTTTCTGAAATGGAACACCTAAGGCGTCACAATGCTCTTAAGAAAGGAATAAGCCCTTTTCCTGAAGGTCACCTCACGTAACTGCTGGGATCTCACACCATCGTTGGCGTTGGTTATTTATACAACTGTGGGAGAGCCACGGTTCGGCATGAATGGGCCGGCTCGACCGGAGTGATACCACTGCCTCACAGAAAACCGGCGTGAAGCAGCCCCTATGTTGTGTTTCGCTGAGTGAGTGAGGGTACCGGAGGCCCACTCGAAGGGGAAGGGGATAAAAGGTTGGCAGCGCACTTGTAACTCCACTGGTCACACACACATCACATAAAAAAAATAAAATTCAAAAGTATCTTTTGACAGAAAAAAAACCCCATATATTTTTTTTCACTGGATCATTAATTGCGCATCAAAGTTGTGTAGGCAATAGGAAGTACATAATGGAATACTATGATTAACAAACACGATAAGAAAACCAGTAAGACGGTCAACTGTGGACATTTTGAGGTCATCGGTCAGGTCTCTTGTTTCCAGTAACAATGAGCAATGAGCTACTGGCAATCAGTACGCGAAACGGCTCGTTAGTTGACTGTTCGTCAGGGTTGCCAGGTTAGGATACCGGTGACAGGATAAGTGACCGTCTTTTAAAATACGTGATGTTTTTTATCTACTTTTAGACTTATGCTACTCTTAAGAGTAAATCCATTCTAATATTATAAATGCGAAAGTAACTCTGTCTGTCTGTCTGTTACTCTTTCACGCCAAAACTAATGAACGGGATGTAAATGAAATTTGGTATACAGAAGATCTAGACCCTGAGAAAGAAGGTTGTAAAGGGGTTAAAAGGGGGGGTAAAAAGTTACTTTTTCACGCGGGCGAAGTCGCGGGCGGCCGCTAGTAAATAAATAAATGCGCCCGACATTCACACCAATCAACCTAGTCTCAAACCAGTGCAACCCCTGTACTATGAGTACCAGGTGACGATAATTAACTGGGGGCGTCAACCCAGAAGACCCAAAACCAAGAAAACTTAGAAAATGTTCCTAAATTGACTTGACCGGAAATCGAACCCGGGACCTTTCGCGCCTCGGGGGAAACCTTAGCTTATTAGTCATCGATGAGATGAGAGTAGAATTTTTTATACTAGAGGCGGCAAACGAGCAAGCGGGGTCACCTGCTGGTAAGTAATCACCGCTGCCCATGAACATCTGCTAGATCAGAGAGGTCGCTGATGCGTTGCCAGTCTTTTAAGAAGTATTACGCTCTTTTCTTGAAGGTCCTTAAGTCATTGAAGATATTTGACAGTTTTGTAAACTTCAATGTGTGGTTGTACGTACTTTTTGACGTTATTGGCAGCCCTGGTGCTCATATACCTATGCGCGTGCGACTATCGGCACTCGCATTAGCGCACGGCGCGGCCGCGGTTTGACATACAGCGACAAAATCTAAAGGCGCGTTCCGTAAGCTAGTCTTTGCTTGGCAGGTGGCAGACAAAGGGAAAAAAGGGAATCAAAGTCTTCTTCACTGAAGTTATCTAAACTTATTATAAAGAGATAAAAACTATAGACATTGGCAAACCTTATAAACAAACCGAAAAGGCGAAACACTAGCTGTGCTGTGTTGCGCCGATGTGAGTGAGGGTACCGGAGGCCCACCCGGGGGGAGATGGGGATAAAAGGTTGGCAGCGCACGTGTAACTCCACTGGTGTTGCAAGTGTCCATGAGCGGCGGCTATTGCTTACCATCAGGTGATCCGCCTGCTCGTCTCCTACCTATCACATAAAAAAAACTAGCGCGTTGCAATCAATGCCCAGCGACATCTGTTGGACAACTGACCTTAAAAACAAAGTGAGGGCGGGCCACTTTTTATTGCGAAAGGGGGGTAAAAAGTAACTTTTCCGCGGCCGCTAGTGTAGGCATAAAATGGATATGATCAAGATCGCTACGCTTATCGCTCCGCTCATCGTCCCCGCTTTCTCCCAAGCCCCGTCCCCTCATTTGTATGTAGCGCGAGCATGGGACCACCGGCCTCTCTCACTGGTCCCCACACATTGCCATGGCAAACAAACATACCGGCGATACTACTAACTATCTAATTTATCGAGAACATGACAAATGTCATGAGTGTCAATGAGGGTAAGTGCTTTTTTAACCGACTTCAAAAAAGAATGTGGGTTATAAGTTTGTGATAAACCTATCAAGTCAAATATACAAGTCAAGCCTTTGACTTTGACCATGACTTTCACTGACTTCGACAGTTGAATATCCGCTAGATGGCGTACTTGAGAACTAAGGTCCAACTCGACGTCATTGGTTGTTTATTGACATATATTATGTCAATAACTCACAACAAAAATAACCAATCACCGTGTAGATGGACCTCAGTTCTCAAGTACGCCATCTAGCGGATTTTCTACCCACGATAGCCCCCATTATTTCAATTTTCATTGGAAAAGTCATCCTCAGAAAAGAGGGTAGCGCCATATCCTACTACTATTATAAAGGCGAAAGTTTGTAAGGATGTATGGATGTATGGATGTTTGTTACTCTTTCACGTAAAAACTACTGAATGGATTTGAATGAAACTTTACCACAATATAGCTTATACATCAGAATAACACATTAGCTACAATTTATAAAAATACTAGCGGCCGCCCGCGCTTCGTCCGCGTGGAAAAAGTAACTTTTTACCCCCCTTTTAACCCCTTACAACCCCCTTTTCGCAATAAAAAGTAGCCTATGTTCTTTCTCAGGGTCTAGATCATCTGTATACCAAATTTCATTTAAATCCGTTCAGTAGTTTCGACGTGAAAGAGTAACAGACAGACAGACAGACAGACAGACAGACAGACAGACAGAGTTACTTTCGCATTTAATATATTAGTTAGGATTAGGATTAGGATATTGTGTGGATTGACCAAAATATGACGGTAAGTGTCAATAATTAACTCCACGCGTACGAAGTCGCGGGCGGCCGCTACTATAAAATTTTGTTTTTATTAAAAAACATGTCAAAATAAAAATACATAGGTATTTGTCGAATTAGCAAGAATACGGTCAGAAGACCTCAGGAAGGTTGGCAGCACACTGACATCAGGTGATGGTGATTCGACAGTTCGACTGCCACCAATATCATAAAAAACAGGAGTTTTCTTTTCAATTAGAGTAAAACAAGCCAATAACCTAAAAACAACAACCTATATACATAATTATACAGGATGAGTCACGGAAAGGGATATGTATGACACACCTCCAGAGGGCATCGACCGGGAATTGAACCTACAGTACTTTGACATTGTTATTAAACAACTAGTGGCACTTCGCTTCGGGGCCGTAATTCAGAAATAAACCAATAGATGGCGCTGTGTCCAATTACATCGCGCAAGCGTTTCGTGTTTTCGGTTTACCTATAAGCCTTGTCGTTGTCTATAGAAGTTATATCTTTAAAAATAGTATAGAAGATCAAATGTATGTATGTCGACGACCCGTTTAGCGTAGTGGTTTGAGACACAAGGGTCGCGGGTTCGATTCCCGCACCAACACATTATTTTGTTGACGAAAGAGATATTTGTGTTGGGTCTGGGTGTTGTGGTTCCTTCGTTATTTCTGTTTTCTGTGGTCCACTGCATGGTGATTAGTTATTTTTGAAATGAGATGTCAAATTCTCACAAAACCAATTACATTACGTATTTTTGTATTCTTTGCAATTTATTCCTTAGTAAATAATGCACTTAAATAAAACATCGAAGGGTTCATAAACAGTAGAATAAGGCGGCCTTATCGCTTGTAGCAATTTCTTCCAATGTAAGTATGTATGTATGGATGTTTGTTACTCTTTCACGTAAAAACTACTGAATGGATTTGAATGAAATTCAATTTTTGAGGTTTCTACGAACCTGAAGTCCACGCGAACGAAGTCGCGGGCAAAAGCTAGTAATTTAGTAAGGGAATAAGGATTATTTTTAAAATCTACAGATTATATCTATGCCGGGAAGGGATATGACACACCTTGAAAGAGCAACGGCCGGGAGTTAAACCATAGAGTACCGTACTGTTTGTCATTGTTTTTTTTTTTGTCTTGTCATTGTAGCAATGATGATAAGGAATAATTTAGTGAGCTAACGGCTATGGGAGGTGTTGAAGGTAATTAGAACTGTAAAAAATAAAATAAGCTATGGGTTGGTATTTTGTATCCATAGTCTATTTTTTTATATTGTGATCGGTGGCAGACGAGCAGACGGATCACCCGATGGTAGCGACGACCGCCGAACCATAGGACACCTGCAGCACCGTAGAGTCACAATGTGCGCTGCCAACTTTAACCCCCCTTCCCCCCAATTGGGCCTCCGGTACCTTCACTCACTCGGCGAAACTCTGTGGAGTTTCGCCGAGTGAGTAAGGGTACCGGACCGGAGTGATACCACGTCTCCAGGACTCATAACTATCACTCCGGTCGAGCCGGCCCATCATGCCGAAGCGTGGCTCTCCCACGGTTGACAATTTTATTTTTGCTATAGAATTCTTTGCAATTTATTCTTAAGTAAATAATGAACTTAAAAAAATCATCGAAGGGTTCTGGTGGGACTCAAACCCATAACCTTCCACACATACCGGGTGGCTGTTCTAACTATGATAGACAGCCTCAACGGCGCAGTGGCTTAGGTGTTCGCCCGAAGCGCGAAAGGTCCCGGGTTCGATTCTCGGTTAAATCAATTTAGGAAACCTACATTTTCTAAGTTTTCTTGGGTCTGGGTGTTCTGGGTTGACGCCCCATAGCGTCATCTAGTACTCATAATACAGGGGTTGCCCTAGTTTGAGACTAGGTTGATTGGTGAGAAAGTCTGGCGCATTTATTTAAAAAAATAGCTCGGGTTTGTGATCACCGCACCGCATTAGGCAAGCGTGGTGATTAAGCCTAATCCCATCATAGTAGCGATGACTTGATTTCTATGATGGAGGCCTTTGCCCTGCAGTGGGACAGTATATAGGCTGATACTTGACTACTTGACTTAGACAAAAGCGCACCGAAGTATATATACTAATTAATTTTATGTTTCACTAGCGGCCGCCCGCGACTTCGTACGCGTGGAGTTAATTATTGACACTTACCGTCATATTTTGGACAATCCACACAATATATTTTTATAAATTGTAGCCTATGTGTTATTCTGATGTATAAGCTATATTGTGGTAAAGTTTCATTCAAATCCATTCAGTAGTTTTTACGTGAAAGAGTAACAAACATCCATACATCCAAACAAACTTTCGCCTTTATAATAGTAGTAGGATGTATGTAGCAATTCTATAAAACATGATTTTAATAATTCTAAAAACAAGCCTAACCACACCTAAGTCTAGATTCATTCACATTTAATTATGTTATTACTTCCAATAAAAGCGACATGCATGCAAACCCGGGGGCGAAGCTTGTATCGATTGAGGTGCGACGGGCGCGCCCGTGGGCAGGGCTCACTGTAACTCATTTGTAGGGTTCCGTAGGATTTGTAGGGAACCCTTGAAAGTTATGCATTAATTGATGGCGCCACTGCCGCTTATGTCATAGAGTATGGTAGCCAGATTAGTTATAATACGAGTATGAATTCAAGAGCTAACCCATCCTTACTAATATTATTTAAACTAGTGGCCCGCCCTCACTTCGCTTCGGGACCGTAATTCTATCTATCTATCTATCTATACGGCACTGCTGGTCAATGGAGACGGGGAGTGGCTTTTTTTGTTTTTTTTTTATATTATTGGAAGGCAAACGAGCAAGCGGGTCACCTGATGGTAAGTGATCACCGCCGCCCATGGACATCAGCTACACCAGGAGTGCAGATGCGTTGCCGGCCTTTTAGGAAGGTATGCTCGTTTCTTGAAAATTTGAATGTCGTACCGGTTCAGAAATACCGCTGCTGGAAGTTGATTCCACTATGAGGAGGTGCGTGGCAGAAAGTGTCGAGTAAAGCGCACGGTAGTGGACCGCCATCCATCCAGGTGGTATGGATGGAATCCGAGTTTAGTGTTATATTTGTTTTAGTTTATTTATTTTTATTACTTTTTCTTTTGTTTAGTGTTCTATATATTATTGTTTGTGTCAATTATCTGTGGTGTCCAGAGTAATAACTGTATTTTCTTTCTTCTAACAATATGATCGTAGACGGAACCCTGCAGCTTACAACCGACTCGTGCTTGCCCACCCCCAAGTTCATTCCCTCACCCCTGGGCGTGATTACACGAAACACGAGGCAATGGCGTTTATTTATTTGTAAACTTTGATAGCCTGTTATAAACTGGCGTCCATTTTGTAATTGGATAAAGTGAAATAAGCGAAAGTAAACTTAAGCGACTTTAGCCATTTCGGACAATCTTCATCCGAGGATAAATCTTTCGTACGGGATCATCATCAGCAATCCACGCTCGTCCACTGCTGGACATAGGTCTCCCCCAATGCACGCCACCGCTCCCGATTTTTGGCCACTCTCATCCAGCTCACTCCAGCCAGCCTTCGAATGTCGTCATCCCATCTTGTAGCAGGGCGTCCTACACTACGTTTGCCGAGTCGCGGTCTCCACTCAAGGGCTTTATACATACCAGAGAAAAAAAAATAATTAAGGAGCTTTGTCAACGTTGACCATGTCGATCCGTCAGGTTCACAAAGTATAAGTTTAAGTTTGTTTTAATATTGAGGACAATCAAAATGATCTCACTCCGCCTGGTAAGCGGCCGTGAGATCCAAATATGAGGTTAACAGACACAAAAGAACAGACTTAGTACCAATTGAGTCTGTCACCCTGAAGGCTTGCTGAGATGCCGTTTCACGCCCTGCCTAAAAACCCAGGATTGTAAGGAGGAAACACATGAACTGGAAGGGCATTCAACGACTTGATGGCTCGGGGCAGGAACGACCGGGGGAGAATGTTGACAGCGATCTAAATGTAAATGTGTTGAGATAAATAAATGTTTTCTTTCTCTTAAAAAAAAAGTAAAGAATCAGCCTGTACAAAATACTGTCCTACTGCAGGGCAAAAGCCTCCACCATAGAAATCAAGTCATCACTACAAGAAATAAACTGTTCTTTTTATAACTCGCAAACTATCGACAAAAAAGGATCTAGATTTGAGCACGTAAGCGCAATCAAGGTCGCCATTTTAAATTTAGCATAACTGTCAGTCGGCCATTACTGGCCGGAAGTGACGCAACAATGGCGGGTCGGTGACCCCAGCGGACGCAGTCAGTTTTGTCTGCGTACGAGTTGAATGAAAATTTTTGTGACGTCGTTTTTCCAAGTGCAGTGTTTTGGTACGGTATGGCAAGGGTGTATTGGCGCATGTGGATGGAGAATTGGATTTTTTTGTGATATTGGTGGTAGACGGGCCGTCGCATCAACCTGATGGTAAGCGATTACAGCCGCCCATGAACACCTGCAACACCAGTGGTGTCACAAGTCCCCAGGATTGGGCCTCCGGTACCCCCACTCACGCAGCGAAACACAGCGCATGCACTGCTTCACGTCGGTTTTCTGTGAGGACGTGGTATTACTCCGTTTGAGCCGGCCCATTCATGTCGGAGCTTGGCTCTTCCACTGTGGAATGCTTCACTCATCTTAGTGCGTAATTCCCGGTTGCATCCAAAGCTGTCGCTTCGGAGCTCGGGGCACTCTTAGACCATGATTCAAGATTTAAGGAGTCTGGTAATTACAATGAAGACTTACGATGACGAATTACGACGCACGTCTCACTTTTTTTAATTATTTTCCTGGGGAAACCATCATGGCCTTCACCTTGCCACATGTGGGCGACAAGGTGGTGTGTGGGACTCTAACCCTAACCAAAACCCCTGGGGTGTCCATCTCAGCGCAATCGCGGTCGGATACCCCACAGCCGGGACTGGACCGTACGGCGCGCTCGCCACTTTACGCCAAAATTTTTTTTTTATATATAAGGTGGGTTTGCACTTGACCTCATCTCACCTGATGGAGAGTGACAATGAGGTCTAAGATATAGCGTGCTTTCCCAGAAGAAGCCTATTCACTCTCGACTTAAAGACACCCAAATTGTAGCTCTCTGGAAATACAGAAGCCGGCAAGTTGTTCCATTCCTTAGCAGTTCGTACCAAGAAAGAAGAAAATAAAAAAAATGGAAAATGGAGGCTTTTGCCCTGCAGTGGAACAGTATATAGGCTGATACTTTTTTTTATATATATTGAGGACAATCAAGATGACCCCACTCCGCCTGATGGTAAGCGGCCGTGAGATCCAAATATCAGATTGACAGGCACAAAAGAACAGACAAAGTGTCCATTGAGTCTATCACTCTCACCCTGAAGGCCTGCTTTTTTTACCAACTGGAACATTCCAGAAAAATCATATAATAAGTTCCCAGAAAGTCTCAAAGGCACCTGAAAGTAATTTGTAAGAAAGCTCCAACTTCAGTTGGCAATTTCCTAAAAATATCTGAGGTTCGTCCCGGATATTACTGGTACGAAAATGTAATATTTATTCGTTGTTAGTTTAATCTAAGTGTTCACTGCAGTAAAACATTTTGTATATTAGGTTTTTACATCATCATCAGCCTGTTGCAGTCCACTGTTGGACATAGGCCTCTCCAAATGCTCGCCACTTTGATCGATCTTCGGCTACTCGCATCCAGCTCCAGCCAGCGCTCTTGCATAGATCGTCAGTCTATCTGGCCTGAGACCGTCCTACACTACGTTTACGTTAGGTTTTTACATGTAGCGCAGCTATCACTTAACCGTGGGAGAGCCACGCTTCGGCATGAATAGGCCGGCTCGATCGGAGTGATACCATAGCCTCACAGACCGCTATCAAACTTAAAAATCAATGTGTGCATCAAGTGAGCTATATAACATCACACTAACCAATAGAATATCACACTAACCGATATAATATCATATCATTTAAGCAATGGGACAGCCACACTTCGGCATGAATAGGCCGGCTCAACCAGAGTGATACCACGGCCTCATAGAAGTCCGGCGTAAAGCAACGCCTGCGCTGTGCTTCGTCGAATTAATGAGGGTACCGGAGGCCCAAATGGGGGAAAAGGGGTTAATGTTTATCAGCGCACTTGTGACTCTACTGGTGTTGCTTTTGTCTAGGCCGTGGTATCACTCCGGTTGAGCCATCATGCCGAAGCGTGGCTCTCCCACGGTTGAAAAGTAATTGATGCATGAATAACTTATAGGTTAGGTTAGGAGACTATGTAACTACTCTGTCGGGTGAATATTTATGTAACTTTGACCAAATGGGGGTTGTTAGTGGGGAGGGGGGGGGGGGGGGGGGTGTAAGGTCATACTGGCGTAAGTTAATAACTAGGTTTAACTTGCAAACTAGAAGTTTAAACACTAATGTAATGGAAAATTAGAGATATTAAAACTCGATGCTTAAGTACTTGACCTAAAAACAAAATTGTTTTAAGTTGATATTTGCCAACATAGGAAGTACCTACGTATTATTTTACGTTTAATTTATTTGTTACTTAGTATTGTTACAATCCATACTAATATTATTGTTACGACTATGTGCCCCTGCATACGGAAATAGAGCTTGTCTCAAATGAGTAAGGTCTATTATTCCGTTGTGCACTACGTTACACACGCATAGTCGCCCCCAAACCTACGCATTCGGAATAGAAAATTATCGAACGTTCGAGAAGCTACGAGAAAGTTCGGGAACTATGTAGAAATCTCTCGAAGCTCTAATACGTAGCAACATGTCCGATGTCTACAAAGTCTCCATCGAAGTTACGAGAAAAAATATCGAGAATGTTCTATTCCCTTCTAGTATGGTCTCGCCCGCGCCTGTGCTAGTATAAAAGCGGGACGGGCGAGCCGACGAATCAGTTCTGATTTGGAAAGCGGAGGAGTGAGTTCCAATTTGGAAAGCGATTATTCTCCTGCGAACTAAGAGTGATCTTGTGTATTACCGGCGAAGTGTTTAAGGAAGATTTTAGTGTTTTAGTGCGTTTAAGTGTGATTTAGTGTTTTAATTGTGTTTTTGTTACTCGTCGAATAAATTAATTGTCTTTTTGTGACTTTGGCATTTTACTTGAATCTTACGTACCCCGTACCCGCAACAATTGGTGTCAGAAGCGGGATTCAAGATGCCACTTACACCACGAGAAGACAGTGAGGGTCGAGTAACGAGGAGTCAAACCGCGGCTGTGGCTGTGCAAGAGGGTGAAGGTACTTCAACAGAGGGATCGATACAAACTCCCGATTGGGCCTATGGAGATTGCAGATATATTTAAACTGCTGAAGACGCAAGCCAACCGGCAGGAGGAGCTAGCTCGCCTTCAAGAAGCACAATTTGCTAAACTGAGTGAAAAGCAAGACCTTCGCCAGGAAGAGCAAGCCCGCTATCAGCAAGAGCAAGCCAGACTGCTTGCTGAGCTCAGGGAAGACCAAGCCCTTCGCCAGGAAGAGCAAGCCCGCCGTCAGGAAGAGCAAGCCCGCCACCAGGAAGAGCAAGCTAGATTGCTAGCTGAGCTCAAAGAGGACCAGGCCCGCCGTCAAGAAGAGCAAGCTAGACTGCTAGCTGATCTCAAGGAGGACCAAGCCCGCCGTCAAGAAGAACTAGGCAAGAGCTTGTTGGGGGCTATTGAGAAGAAGCACGAAGTATTAGAAAAGCAGATCGATGCTCTCAAGGATGACGTGCTAAGCATCAAGACCCAACATGAAGATCGATTCACCCAACATGAAGAACGATTCACCCAACACGAGGATCGACTGTGCCAGATGGATACGGAGATGCAACAGTTGCATACCAAGATGGCTAGAGTGGAGACCCGGGGTGCTTCAGTAGTACCGGATTCCCCGAAAGTCGAAGTACCCCACTTCGATGGAACGACGTCTTGGGCAGCGTTCTGGTATCAGTTCGAATCGGTGGCTAAAGGGAAGGGGTGGAACGAAGAAGAATCAATGTTAGCTTTGACTCTTGCTCTTCGTGGGGATGCCCTGCTTACATTGGAAAACCTGCCTTCGGATAACAGAACTTTAGGTGCTCTCCAAAGAGCACTAGAGGGCAGGTACAGCGACAAACACCTGGAACACGCGTATAGAGCACAACTCCGCGATCGACAACAGAAACCTGGTGAGAGCCTACAGCAATGGGCGGCGGAAATCGAGAGGCTAGTCCGACGTGCATACGTGTCGTGCCCGACGATGGTGGAATCAATGATCCCGCAAGCTTTCTATGATGGCATTAGGGACGAAGATGTCAGACATGCCGTGAAGCTGGGACATCATCAGACCTTGCAGGAAGCTCTAGCCCATGCCTTGGAGGTGGAAGCCGTGCATCAGGACTCTAGAAAACATCGAATTCGGGAGGTTGTGGCAAAGGATAACCCCTCTTTGGGTCCGATGTGTTATGGCTGCGGCGAGAGGGGCCATATTCGGAGTAGTTGCCCCAAGCGAAAATGGCCGCGTAAAACGACAGTAGCGTCCTCTACACAGGTGGACGCAGAAGAGCTGTCGTTAAACTAAAGGGAGCCAGGGCCGCGGGGCGGGCGCTGGCTGGTCAACATCGAGCCCCTACCGTCACTGTATCACAGATTGGCAATGGGAACAACCTAACAGTGGTTGGACAGCTGAACAGCATAACGTGTCACTTTACTATTGACACCGGTGCTTCAAGAACAATAGTGCGTCCAGAACTACTGAAAAGGACTATTATGTGGAATCGCAGACCAAACGTTCAGCTTCAAACAGCTACAGGCCAGCCAGTTACCGTCTTCGGTGAGACGATGGCGAAGATAACCCTTGGAGAACAGGCCTTTGAATACAGTGTGCTCATAGCAGATATCACTGACGATTGCATCATCGGATTGGACTTTTTAAGAGACCAGAAGTGTGTGGTAGACGTCTCTAAAGGAGTACTTAGTTTCCCGGAACAAGAAGTATTCCTAGAGGGAGCGAGATCATGCGCAGTTTACTGCCTAAAAACCACGACCCTACCGCCGAGGTCTGAAACTCTGGTCAAAGTTAGATTTCCTCACAATGTGTGTCAAGGACGAAGCGTCGTTATAGAAAACTGCGGCGACCATCCAAGTTGGATCACAGCAAGAACGCTGGCAATAACCGGAAAAGGAGCGCTAGTGCGAGTCATCAATCTTAGCAGAGGTGAAGTGCAGCTACGAAGAGACTGTGTCATTGGACGGTGCGACGCAGGTCAATCAATAAGGAGGCTGAAAACAGCCCGGGAACCGAAATCCTGTCAACGAGATGACGTCACGCCGCTCCTAGCACATTGTAAGGACAAGCTCTCTGAACGGGAACTGCAGCAAGCTAAAAGGTTGTTACTCGATTTTAACGACATATTTTCAAAGGGTGACCATGATTTGGGAAGGACAGGTCTCGTTAAACACCGCATAGATACGGGTGACGCACCACCAATTAAGCAGCGGCCTAGACGCCTTCCATTTGCCAAAGAAAAGGAGGTAGCAGACATGATTGCCGAGATGCAGAAGAACCGCATCATAGAACCTTCAACAAGCCCGTGGTCTTCGCCAGTAGTCCTGGTAAAGAAGAAAGATGGCAGCACCAGGTTTTGTGTGGACTACCGGTTGTTGAATAATGCAACTAAGAAGGACAGCTACCCTTTGCCCCGTATAGACGACACCCTGGACATGCTGAGCGGCATGAAGTGGTTCTCAACAGTGGACCTTAAGAGTGGTTACTGGCAAGTAGACATCCATCCAGTAGACAAAGAGAAGACGGCATTTACGACCGGAACTAGGAATGGACTGTGGCAGTTCAACGTCATGCCCTTTGGCCTTTGTAACGCTCCGGCGACATTCGAGCGGTTAATGGAAAGGGTGCTGGTTGGACTACTGGGAGATGCATGCCTGGTCTATCTGGATGACATCATCGTCATGGGACGAAATTTCACGGAGCATGTTAGTAACCTAAGGAAGGTTTTCACCAGAATACGAGAAGCAAACTTAAAAACTCAGCCCAAAGAAATGCACGTTTTTCAAGGAAGAAGTCGCCTACTTAGGACACATTATCTCATCGAAAGGTGTAAGGACCGACCCAGAGAAGATAAAAGCTGTCCAAGAGTGGCCTATACCAGCTAACAAGACCGACGTGAGATCATTTTTGGGCTTATGCGCATACTACCGGCGTTTCGTAAAGAACTTCTCCGACATCGCTAAACCACTCCATCGGCTCACGGAAGATAAACGAATATTTGCCTGGGACTCGGAATGCGATCAAGCTTTTATCAGATTAAAAGAACACCTCTGCACCAGTCCTATACTTGGCTACCCCAACAGAGAAGGAAGGTTTATCGTGGACACCGACGCCAGCAACACTGGCATAGGCGGAGTTCTGTCGCAAGAACAAGGTGAACGGGAAGTGGTGATCGCCTATTTCAGTAAGTCACTTTCGAAACCCGAAAGGAACTATTGTGTGACTCGTAAGGAACTGTTGGCGGTAGTGAAGACTCTACAACATTTCAACAAGTATCTCGTTGGAAGGCAGTTTACCTTGCGGACTGATCACGCTGCGTTAAAATGGCTCTTGCAGTTTAAGAACCCTGAAGGACAAGTGGCACGGTGGCTAGAACAACTACAGGAGTATAACTTTACAACGGAACATCGGAGTGGTCGAACGCATTTGAATGCCGACGCTCTTTCAAGAAGACCTTGTCCAGAGGCTTGCAGTCACTGCGCCAGGACGGAAACCAAAGAAGAAGTCCGGATGATAACCACCCAGGGACTTGATAATGAATGGAGCGAAGACGCTATCAAAAAGGCTCAAAAAGAGGATAGAGACCTAAGGAAAATATTTGAATGGAAAGAAGTAGGTCAGAAACCTTCTTGGAGCCAAGTAGCATCATCAAGCCCCATTACGAAAAGTTACTGGGCGCAATGGGACAGTTTACAGATTAAGGATGGAGTACTCTTCAGGAAATGGGAAACACCTAAAGGGGATCAAACAACACTACAGCTAATTGTACCCCGTAAACAAGTTGCTTCCTTACTGAGATACATACACGATGGGGTATCCGGAGGACATTTAGGCGTGAAGAAGACCCTAGAGAAGCTGAGACAGAGATTCTACTGGATACACTGTCGGGAGGACGTCGAAGACTGGTGCAAGAAATGTACGACTTGCGCATCAGTAAAGGGCCCACAAACCAGGAGTAAGGGCAAACTCAAGCTGTACAACGTCGGCGCTCCATGGGAAAGAATCGCAGTCGATGTAGCTGGCCCCTTTCCAGAATCCGATGAAGGAAACAAATACATCATTGTGGTCCAAGATTACTTCACTAAGTGGCCTGAAGTCTTCGCTACGCCTAATCAGGAAGCAAAGACGGTCGCTAAGAAGTTAGTCCACGAGGTGATTTGCCGATTTGGTGTACCCCTAGAGATACATTCAGACCAAGGAAGAAACTTCGAGTCAGCACTGTTTCAGGAGGTCTGTCAACTGTTGGGTATGCATAAGACCCGTACTACTCCAGCACACCCGCAATCCGATGGCATGGTCGAGAGATTCAACCAAACGTTGGAAAACCACTTGGCCAAAGTTGTCGACGAACATCAACGAGACTGGGACCAGTACATACCGCTATTTCTACTGTCCTACCGATCTGCGATCCACGATAGTACCAGCGCTACCCCAGCAATGGTAAACTTCGGTCGAGAAATGCGGCTTCCGGTAGATGCATTGACTGGGACACCGCCAGAAGCTCCAAAACCAGTAACCGATTATGCGGCTGACCTACAGAAGCGCCTGGACGAAGTACATGCTCTAGTTAGAGACTGTAGTCTAAAGTCCAGCGAAAGAATGAAGACCCGTTATGACCGCAAAGCCAACACCGACGGTTTCGAGGAAGGGAGTCTGGTATGGTTACATAACCCACTCAGGAAGAAAGGCAAATCTCCGAAGTTCCAGCCAAGGTGGGAAGGGCCATACAAGATTATTACTAGACTGAACGACTTAACCTATAGGATCAAACAAGGAACAAGAGGAAAACCTAAAATTGTTCACATTGATCGGTTGGCTCGTTACCATGGGTCCAATGATGCTCGGGACGAGCATGACTAAGAGGGGGGTAATGTTACGACTATGTGCCCCTGCATACGGAAATAGAGCTTGTCTCAAATGAGTAAGGTCTATTATTCCGTTGTGCACTACGTTACACACGCATAGTCGCCCCCAAACCTACGCATTCGGAATAGAAAATTATCGAACGTTCGAGAAGCTACGAGAAAGTTCGGGAACTATGTAGAAATCTCTCGAAGCTCTAATACGTAGCAACATGTCCGATGTCTACAAAGTCTCCATCGAAGTTACGAGAAAAAATATCGAGAATGTTCTATTCCCTTCTAGTATGGTCTCGCCCGCGCCTGTGCTAGTATAAAAGCGGGACGGGCGAGCCGACGAATCAGTTCTGATTTGGAAAGCGGAGGAGTGAGTTCCAATTTGGAAAGCGATTATTCTCCTGCGAACTAAGAGTGATCTTGTGTATTACCGGCGAAGTGTTTAAGGAAGATTTTAGTGTTTTAGTGCGTTTAAGTGTGATTTAGTGTTTTAATTGTGTTTTTGTTACTCGTCGAATAAATTAATTGTCTTTTTGTGACTTTGGCATTTTACTTGAATCTTACGTACCCCGTACCCGCAACATTATAAATGCGAAAGTAACTAAGTAACTCTGTCTGTCTGTCTGTCTGTCTGCTACTCTTTCACGCCAAAACTAGTCAACGGATTTAAATGAAATTTGGTATACAGATAATCTAGACCCTGAGAAAGGACATAGGCTACTTTTTATTGCGAAAAGGGGGTTGTAAGGGGTTGAAAGGGGGGTAAAGTTACTTTTCCACGCGGACGGAATCGCGGGCGGCTGCTAGTAAATATTATAAACTAGCGGCCGCCCGCGACTTCGTCCGCGTGGAAAAGTAGCTTTTCACCCCCCTTTTAACCCCTTACAACCCCCTTTTCGCAATAAAAAGTAGCCTATGTTCTTTCTCAGGGTCTAGATCCGTGGTCGTCAAACAGCGGCCCGCGGGCCGCATGCGGCCCGCAGACGTTATTCGTGCGGCCCGCGATATAGTAGATTTATATAATTACTAGTCAACCACATATTCGTACTTATCAGAAATCAGTTTAGTGGTTTTTGAGTAGAGAAGTAATAGACATACATTTTCGCATTTATATGAATAGTGTGGACTATTATGGATAAGTACCTATGCAAAAGCTCTTGAAACGCATATACTGCGGCCCGGGCCCAGATGTTCGTATTTATATGTGGCCCTTGGAGAGTAAAGGTGTGACGACCGCTGGTCTAGATCATCTGTATACCAAATTTCATTTAAATCCGTTCAGTAGTTTTGGGCGTGAAAGAGTAACAGACAGACAGACAGACAGACAGACAGACAGACAGACAGACAGACAGACAGACAGACAGACAGACAGACAGAGTTACTTTCGCATTTATAATATTACTAGCGGGCCGCCCGCGACTCCGTCCGCGTGGAAAAGTAACTTTTTACCCCCCTTTCAACCCCTTACAACCCCCTTTTCGCAATAAAAAGTAGCCTATGTCTTTTCTCAGGGTCTAGATTATCTGTATACCAAATTTCATTTAAATCCGTTCAGTAGTTTTGGCGTGAAAGAGTAGCAGACAGACAGACAGACAGACAGACGACAGACAGACAGAAAGACAGACAGAGTTACTTTCACATTTATAATTTAATATATATAGTATATATATAGTATAATAGTATATAGTATATATAGTATATAGTATATAGTATAGTATATAGTATGGACTAGTTAGGATGGGAAAGTGTGTCTTTCTGTAGGTACCTATGTCTTTCTTTCACGGCAAAACGGAGCGACGAATTGATGTGATTTTTAAGTGGAGATAGTTGAAGGGATGGAGAGTAACTTAGGCTACTTTTTGCCCCTTTCTAACCCCCCATTTTAGGAAGTGGGGAGCGCGAACGAAACCGCTAGTCAATAATAAAATGAAGGAACGAAGAAACGAAACGCTTTACTGCGTCAGAGTCTGAATATAGGCAACAGACATTAACCGTGGAAGAGCCACACTTTGGCATGAATGGGCCGGATCGATCGAAGTGATACACGGTCTCACAATAGACCAACGTCAAGCAGCAGTGTTCCTTCGGGTGTGTAAAGATACTGGATGCCCAATCAGGGGGAAAATGGGAGTTTAAATCCAACGCACTTGTGACTCCACTGGTGTTGCTAGTGTCTTGTCTATGGGCGGCGGCAATCGCTTACCATCAGGTGATCCGTCTGCTCGTCTGCCTATCACACAAAATTGTGGACTTCGATGCAAAATGCGCAAGAACTAAAATATCCAGCTGCTAAATGTAGGTCGATTTTCAATTCCAAATATATCAACGAAAGCTATGAAATTTCCAATCTCTACGTCGTAGCATTTTATGGTCGTTGCCTGCAGCTGCTGGGACGTATATCGAGATAGTGTTGACTATCAATAAACTATCGATAGGCTATCGATAGAAAAATAATGATTGGTAGAAGAGTTTAAAGAGATGTAAAATGTTCACAGATACGCCCATGTATTTCGGCGGCAGTCAAATTAGGTGTAGACTTTTTCTATTATGTACAATGTGTCAGAGAAAGTCACCTACCATCAGTGATGAGTCTGTTCGTCTGCCACCTTAGAGACATTGAAGTGATATTGAGATGGGCCAATGACACGTACGTTGTAATGAGTGAAGAAACGCACCGGTGAAAGAGCCCTTAGCAAGTACCTGGTGAGCGTCTCCCAAGATTCGGTCCGTATGCCGAGCCGACAGGTCCCTCCACCAGCCCATGGTCCTTCCTACGGCGGGTAGCACACTGCCAGAGTCGAGGCGGAGTCAAGGCACAGTCGAGGCGGTGGTGTGATATAAGAGTCGAGGCGGAGTTGCAGAGCATCGTTTACACCCATTCAATATGTCGTCGTCAGAAGACGATGACAAAATGGCGGCGGGGTCGGGGCGGCGGCGTGCCGCGCGCCCGCGCCGCGTCGCCGACTCGACCCTGCACCTCCACCGCCTCGACTGCGCCGCGACTCTGGTAGTATGCGTTGACATATTTGATTGTATAGGAAAAGTCAGAGGCGGTGCGCCTCTTGAACGCTTCCGCCTCGACTCTTGTATCACACCACCGTCTCGACTGTGCGACACGCCTTAGAGTGACCCCACACTATCGTCCTTTGAGCAACATGACGTCTTACTGGCGACCTCCCCACACTGGCTTTTTTGGCCACCGAGCTGAAGCGTGCGGTCACTCTTCAACTTAAGTAGAAGCACTTACCCTGCAGGGTATGCCACCAGCTCGGTGTTGGGGTCGCAGTCGAGGGCCGCGTTACTGCTCACAGTCAGCCCAAGGACGCTCTCCAATTTGATCTGAGGACAAAGAGAACGAGTATTAAATCGGGCTATCATAACCAAATGCACCATCCAGCCAGTCAACTTTAAAATGTAATGTTAAGAAAAAAAAAACAAACCCATCATATAAAGATCCCTAGAACGTTCAAACATTTCACACATAAGCGATGCGCGTACGCCTATTACGGTAATCTGTGGACAAACACACGCACTAGCTCAAGGTTACGTCCCAAACTCCTATACAAATATTCCGAAAGCCTTGGCTAGATAACGACAAAATTGTGTACGGTGGGTCGAACTTTGGTCTTAGTGTGATAGTTTCAAAATGCACTGGATTATTCTAGTTTGATCTTCTAATATTATGACGGCAAACCATTGATCCTTTAGCTATGGCGGCCAATCTTCACAATCGGCTTTAAGTCCTTATCCTTATATTTCGATGGGACACGAGTGTGTGGTATGACATGACAGAGGAAGCCGTGGCAAAGACAACGTATTAGCATGCTATCCGAAACAAGGGGGTACCAGATCAGCAGTGACTCCGAGCTGATAAACTGAGATTTTTTTAACAAAATAAGTCAGGTACATCCATACTAATATCCATACTAATATTATAAATGCGAAAGTAACTTTGTCTGTCTGTCTGTCTGCTACTCTTTCACGCCAAAACTACTCAACGGATTTAAATGAAATTTGGTATACAGATAATCTAGACCCTGAGAAAGGACATAGGCTACTTTTTATTGCGAAAAGGGGGTTGTAAGGGGTTGAAAGGGGGGTAAAAAGTTACTTTTCCACGCGGACGGAGTCGCGGGCGGCCGCTAGTATCCTAATAATAATCCCAATCTTAGTTATCTCCCTTTAAAATGGGATCAAATAGTCGCTATACGAGTATTTCAGCTTTTTACATAATACTCTGATCACTACTGATTCACTATCGATTGTAGATCTCGAAAACTATTCAGTCATGGCATGTCATCATGGCGATAGTTCTGAAAAGTGCGATAGTATTGATACTATCGATTGGGCAACTGGCGCAATACTAGGTACTGATAACGCCAATACCATAGCCTGTCGATTGTGGCCCTATAAAGCCAACACTATCCCAGACTATCAACAAAAAAAAAACTACAATGAAATGCATACGACCTGTATGGTTCATAACAATGCAAACTTGTCCAGAACTTCAACATCGGATCCTGTAGGAAGAGCGTCACAAGGCCGAACAAAGATGGCCGCCGGTAGGGGTGCCAGGCATTCATAGTCGGACAGCCAAGCCAGCCAAGCCAATTTAGGAAACTACATTTTTTAAGTTTTCAATTTACATATTATCTTTTTAAAGTAAATATAAAAAGACACAAAAAGAGGATACAACATAAAAACAGCCATAAAAAAACCTAATTTCTTTGAAATGACATGACATTTATCATTGACTGAGGGTGCTGGCTGTCAGCTGTCATATCATTAAAGAAGAGACCATATCTATGATCAATATTATGTAATAGACTTATAGAACTTATCACCTACATGTGTACGTGCGATTATGATCCTTAAGGTGGTAAACACTTTTTGACCACGACCGTATGTACTTTGGCAACCCTGTCCGATTCTAAAGGAAGCCGTCACAAGGCCGACCCAAGATGGCTGCCGGGCGTCCTTGCCCAAGCGCAAGGATGCGCGCGGCGACCGTTAAAAAACTGGTTGGTTGACCTTGGTAAGGTTTTATTCACTTTTTTGCGGTCCGTGAGTGAACGAGGAATGTAATGGAAAAAACAAAACTATATAGTCAACAGCAGAAGTAGCTACATTCGTGATTTATAGTTCTTATTCCGTAGAGCATAAGAATCATTAAGGAAAGTGTGCTGACTTGTGCTGTTGTCGAAGTATAAGTTGCTGTTTTTGTGTATTAAACATCAATGATGATTGACCGGTCTATTTTTGAATGAGACTTCTAAAAACAACATCTCACAACTAATAACAATGAAATGCATTTTGAATTGGTAGATAATACCTACAAGTTTTATAATGCATCAAATTAATGGCCCACCTCATATTAGTTTTATTTTCCAATAGATGGCGCTATGGTTAGAATACATCGCGCAAGCTTTTCGTCTTTTGGATTACCTTTTGGGGCGGCGCGGCACACGCAAACATTGCTTGAAGAAGAAGAGTAAAGAAATAACAATTCTGAACAGTGGTCGGCTTATCCGTCTATCAATTGGTTACAAAACGGAAATGGCTGCATTCATCCATTTAATAATGGGAGAGCCACGCTTCGGCATGACTGGGTCTGCTCGACCGGAGTAATACCACGTCCTCACAGAAAAGCAGTGCATGCGCTATGTTTCGCTGCGTGAGTGAGGGTACTGGAGAACCAATCCAGGGTAAGGGGGTTAAAAGGTAAGCGTACTTGAGACACCACTGGTGTTGCAGGTGTCCTTGGGCGGCAGTAATGGCTTATAGGTCGATTCACGAAAGATGACCACAAATGACGATCGTCTACGCTTAATATCTCATGAAGTAAAGACTTAAGACAAAAGAACATGGGCAATTAAACATAGAATGTGGTTAGTCTAAGCCCTTTGTAATGTGTCAAATTGAGAATGGGCCATTTCTTCATGAGATTTCATGCGTAGACGATCGTTATTTGTGGTCATCTTTCGTGAATCGACCTGTACCATCAGGTGATTTGTCGTCTCGTCTGCCTCTGCCACATGACATAAAAAAAATCAAGTAGTTGGCTAGCCTCTAAGCCATAATACTACACCTTGCCTTAATACAGTTCAATGGATCTCTTCAATAATAAAGGCAGGTGCAAATGTGAGATAATCTACTGCAATAAACATACGCAATATTTAATTGTACACACCGAAAATACTATTAAACCTGTAATTTACTAAAAGCAGGTGAAACATTAATGCCACAGTCTTAAGGAAGGCAGTAGCTACCATGTACAGCTAGCTCCATCATAGCAATTAAGGGGCTATACGAATGAAACTAGCGCCGCCAACCTATTTACACTGATTGTGGCGAAAATATGATATTTTTGAAGAAACTAAAACATTACAGACTTAGATCCAAGTAAATTTGATTTTTCAAGATACAATACAATATTTCTAACACGCGACAAGTAACAATGGTGTTTTGTGATTGCTAAAAACGGCCACTTTTAGCAATAATTGACATTATTGTTACTTGTCGCGTGTTTTATATACAGGATGGTTTTTTTAGTGACGTCAATAAATTTTTTTTAGATTCCTCACACCTGGGGGTATCCAAAAATACCCCATGCATGTTCAGTTATATTCCACAAAAACAGTTAATCGCCTCTCGTAAAATTTAGATTTTTCGATGATTTATTACCAGCTATCACCGGTATCAAGCTAAGATCTACTGGCTAAATGAATACTGTGACACTGCAATACACCTGAATTGTTCAACGGACAAATAAATAACTCAGTTTATAATGCTGTTATAAACTTATTTCATGGTTTAATCGGGGTTTAGTGCTGTATTTCCAGTGAGAGCGATGAAGAAACAATTTTTGTGAATTTGAAAAAGCCATGTTTATTATAAATTCCATCCTCATCATCTTGATGGTTGGCGATCTAGCACTGTGCATTTTTCGAGGAATTTTCTCCCGCGAACCTCAGTCTTGTGGACTAGTTTAGCTGCGGCAGTATTTCTGGACGGCTATGACTTAAGGGACCTTCAAGAAACGAGCGTACTCCTTCTTAAAAGGCACGGCAACGCATCAGCGACCTCTCTGATCTCGCAGATGTTCATGGGCAGCTGTGATTACTTAACAGCAGGTGACCCGCTTGCTCGTTTGCCGCCTCTAGTATAAAAAAAATCATGAAAAAAATTATGTTGACGTAACACGGCGGAGTGTACAATACAATCTTTGACGTTACAATACAATCTTTGACGTGTCTGTCTCTTTCACGCCAAAATTACTATTATTTTGTACTAGCGGCCGCCCGCGACTTCGTCGGCGTGGAAAAGTAACTTTTACCCCCGTGTACCCCTTTTAACCCCCTTTCCGCAATAAAAAGTAGTCTATGTCCTTTCTCAGGGTCTAGACCATCTGTATACCAAATTACCTTTAGTTTACTTAATACCGTTCAGTAGTTGAAAGAGTAACAGACAGAGATGAGTTACTTTCGCATTTATAATATTAGTTAAGATAATATTTACTCTTTCACTACAGCTCATACCTAACCCGGCCTACAGAACAACCGCTCGATATTTTAATTTGAATAATTACTTCATAGCTTACTTTCGAATACTATAAAAATTAATAATCGAATTGCTACTCTCACTTTCACTAACGTTTATCGATTAATCTCAAATAGACTCGAGAAGTTTTACGATGCTTTTACGATACCGCTGTAAATGATCCAATCTCTATTTTTAAAAGGTGGCAAACGAGCAAACCGATCACCTGATGGTAAGCGATTGCTGCCGCCCGGATACTCGGAATAGCAGACGAGTGACAAGTGTGCCGCCGGCTTTTAAAAAGGAATACGTCATTATGGATGTGTGTAATATCCGCTAGATGGCGTACTTTAAAGACGAGGACCTCATCTTTAAGTGTATTGTTAGATTTCATGGTATACTTGTATTTAATATGGCTTTAATTGGGGCTATCGCTAGATTCGCAAGTGAAAAATCAGCTAGGTGGCGTACTGTAATCATCATCATCAGCAACCCACGCTCGTCCACTGCTGGACATAGTAGTATCAGCCTATTTACTGTCCCACTGCAGGGCAAAGGCCTCCATCATAGAAATCAAGTCATCGCTACTATGATGGGATTAGGCTTAATCACCACGCTTGCCTAATGCGGTGCGGTGATCACAAACCCGAGCTATGTTCGAAAAATTCGAAACATTTTTGCATGATAAGGTATGTTTCGAGTCCCATCATTATGTAATTATTACATTAAAATAAAGTATCAGCCTATATACTGTCCCACTGCAGGGCAAAGGCCTCCATCATAGAAATCAAGTCACCGCTACTATGGGATTAGGTAATGGTAAATCTAAACAGAACAGACGCTGGCAGCTCGTTATGTCATAGTTCTTCCCACGCAAATGCCATACCTTGTACGGCCTAATGGTTGCACACCATAGGCTGTGACTTCGCATTCTTAGGAACTTACCTTGAAAAGTCTGATTCTTGACGAATTGAAAGTAATTAGGGTTTTTGCAAATGGAGATTCCGACAGATGTAGGCGTGAGTTTTAACTTTGACAGGGGCTGCTATCCAGGAGTCCCACGGGCGTGGTCAGGATTTAGTTTGGGGGGGTCTCGATCCTCACCATGTATCACAAAGGGGGGAGGTAACAAGTGACAATTGGAAGACATCCTTTAACGTCAAAACGGAGCGCCGAATTGACGTGATTTTTAAGTGGAGATAGTTGAAGGGATGGAGAGTAACATACTACTTTTTGCCCCTTTCTAACCCCCCTTTTAGGGAAATGGAAGGAAGAATGACAAGACAAACCAGAGGAATGATTTAATATCAATTATACAACCTCATGTATAATATCTGTACGTTTGATTTATTATACTTCCGATAACTATACTTATGTAATGTATTATCTACTAATTGTTAATTAATGCTAGTGTAAACGAGTCCAATTCTATTTGTTGCGTATCACATTACAGTTGATACTCATACATCATCATCAGCAACCCACACGCGTCCACTGCTGGACATAGGTCTCCCCTAATGCACGCCACCGTTCCTGATTTTAGGCCACTTTTTAGTATTTTACTAAAAAATTGCGCTACGATTGCGCTGAGATGGACACCCCAGGGGTTTTGGTTAGGGTTAGAATCCCACACACCACCTTGTCCCCCACATGTGACAAGGTGAAGGCCATGATGGTTGCCCCTGGGAATAAAAAATAGGATTCGACAAAGACTTTTGAAGACTAGTCCGTCACCTGTCGCCGTGTGTACGCCTACTCTATACAAGCATTACGTCATCAAACAAACACACACAATCCATGTAATTATTACATAAGTGCGAAGAGAACATTAGAGTAGGTACATCGATCATACTATAGTACTTTGATCGATGTACTTTTAATGTTACCGTATACGTTACATAAATTCTATATCTCCACGTGAGCGCCTTACCATGAGTTTGAAATACTATCCTCGCTATCGAAAACTATCGCTTTGTCTCTTTCATTGTGATGCATTTGAAAGAGACAGAGCAATAGTTTACGTTATGTCAGTTTCAGATGTCAACTCATGGTAGCGCTACTGCGCTGTGTTTCGTTGAGTGAGTGAGGGTACTGGAGGTCCAATTAGGGGAAAGGAGGGTAAAGGTTGGCAGCGCACTTGTGACGCCACTGGTGTTGCGGGTGTCTATGGGCGGCGGCAATCGCTTACCATCAGGTGATCCGTCTGTTTGTTCGCTATGAATTTAAAAAAAAATACTTGTATCTAATATAGTGGCCCGCCCTCACTTCGCTTTGGGACCGTAATTCAGAAATGAACCAATAGATGGCGCTGTGTCCAATAACATCGCGCAAGCGTTTCGTGTTTTCGGTTTACCTATAAGCCTTGTCGTTGTCTATAGAAGTTATCTCTTTAAAAATAATATAGATATAGATGTATGGGTTTTAAGCAATCATAAAACATAATTAACCATACAAATTACTCAAGAATGACTACGCAAAAATGTCTATCACTTCTTTAGGTTAACTGTTCAAAAAACTACTTATTACATAATTAGGTTTATTACTAGTGCCATTAAAGTTATATTAGTGTTGCTTAGACATATTGTAATTATTTGTAATAAGTTTTTCCAAGTGTCTTCTGCAATTTACTGACAGAAATTTTGACGTGATAACTTTGGTTCTCTGTCGGATCACCTCGTTTCGGATTCGATCACGCAGAGAAACGCCGAGCCAAAGTTATCGACATAGCTCACCGGATTAGTAAGCTGAAGTGGCAGTGGGCTGGCCATATCTGCCGCAGAACTGACAACCGTTGGGGTAAACAAGTTCTGGAGTGGAGACCGCGTCTTGGTAAACGTAGTGTAGGACGACCTCAGGCCAGATGGAGTGACGATCTGCGCAAGAGGGCTGGAGCTGGATGCGAGTAGCCGAAGATCGATCAAAGTGGCGAGCATTTGAAGAGGCCTATGTCCAGCAGTGGACTGCAACAGGCTGATGATGATGAAGTTAGGCGTGTATTTCAGGTGACGCTTTGGAGATCGGTGTAAAACTGTAAATTATTATAAATCACCACACAACATCTCATACATTGACCTGACTCCGTACTCACTAGCTTAAGCACTTGTGTTACAGATATCAGACATCAGAGAATCACAAATATAATCCATACTAATATTATAAATGCGAAAGTAACTCTGTCTGTCTGTCTGTCTGTTACTCTTTCACGCCAAAACTACTGAACGGATTTAGATGAAATTTGGTATACAGATGGTCTAGACCCTGAGAAAGGACATAGGCTACTTTTTATTGCGAAAAATAGGTTGTAAGGGGTTAAAAGTGGGGTAAAAAGTTACTTTTCCACGCGGACGAAGTCGCGGAACCCAGACACTGAACAAACAAGAATTCATCACACGAATGTTTGTCCAGGATGGGGATCGAACCTACAAACTTTGGCGTATAAGGCAGGGTCACTACCAAATGCGCCATAGGCCATCTATAGTCTGCGCAGCTGCGGTTGCTTACCATCAGGCGAGCCGCACGGCGCACGCTACTTTGCCACCGACATTGCATAAAAAAAAACAATATAATAATATTATAATATTTCACTACATCACATACATTGGTCTGACTCTGAGATAGGTAGCTCAAGCACCTGGTCTATGTTACAGATATCAGAACCAACAGTGGTATTACAATCCATACTAATCCATACTAATTCCATACTATTCCATACTAATATTATAAATGCGAAAGTAACTCTGTCGGTCTGTCTGTCTGTCTGTCTGTCTGCTACTCTTTCACGCCAAAACTACTCAACGGATTTAAATGAAATTTGGTATACAGATAATCTAAACCCTGAGAAAGGACATAGGCTACTTTTTATTGCGAAAAGGGGGTTGTAAGGGGTTGAAAGGGGGTTGTAAGGGTAAAAAGTTACTTTTCCACGCGGACGAAGTCGCGGGCGGCCGCTAGTATACGTATAATACTTTTCTTTTGTAAATACATACTTATAATACATAGAAAACACCCAGACCAATACAAACAAACATGTTCATGCACACAAATGTTTGTACTGTGCGGGGATCGACCCCGCAACCCTTGGACCAGACGCAGCATACACTACCACTGAACCAAACGGGTCGTCTTAATATAATTGTTTTTTTTTCTTTTTGCTGCTTGGCTGCTACCGTGTCTAGAGACACTCTTAATTCTGCCAAAGTCGAGTGATTAAAGAGACATTAGCAGAATTAAGAGACAGGGCAACACAAACCAAACATTAAAGACATCAAAGAGTTAAGAAGGGAGATTCGTTTTAACAATAATTGAAAGTAACAGTAGTGATATCATACCTTTGAAACCGTTTAAAATAAACTCGGACCAGTAAATATCGTTTAATCATATGACTGTACCTCCAGTCAGCTGTGGGAGATATGGATCTTAAGGTCAGTAACCTAATACAACTGTGCTCACGTACATTCTCTAGCACTCCCTCCTTTATGCGGGGCATTTATTCTTAGACCCCCCCCCCCCCCCCCCCGTCTCCACGGGCCGACCGAGCACCCCATCTCCGTGCCGAATGTTTTATCATCCGTATTGGGTAGTATTGGCCTGTTTTATTAGGCCCCCGTTTGGATTTTGGTGTTATAATTGTGTTTGTTTTGTTGGTAAGATTCTTTTGGTAAGTTTAAAGGAAGACTTATCTAATCCCGTAAGGATGGCTGGAGTGGGCTGGATGAGAGTGGCCGAAAATCGGGCGCAGTCTGGACTGGTCACATTAGCCGTAAAACTGACAACCGTTGGAGCCGTAAAGTCCTTGAGGGGAGACCGCGACTCGGTAAGCGTAGTGTTGGACGCCCTGACAAGATGGGATGATGACATTCGAAGACTGGCTGGTGTGGGCTTGATGAGAGTGGCCGAAAATCGGGAGCAGTGCGTGCATTAGGGGACCTATGTCCAGGAATGGACGAGTGTGGGTTGCTACTACTAATATTGCTGCTGCAGCCTCTGTGGCGCAGCTGGTAATGGGTTGCACTTTAACGTCGTAAGACCCAAAAGCCTTTTCAAAGGTTAAAACAATGGATTTTCGGTATTGTGCTGCTGTCTGGGCCTTACGATTTAACAAGACCGCTGCGCTCGGGGTCCCGAGTTCGATTCCCGGGTTGAGTCAAAAAATGTACTTGAGTTTTTCTGTTCAGAAATTCTGCGTCATCTCGAAGTCTGGAAGTGCGATCTTGTAGACCCGTAACTCGGCACGTTAGCCGATGGTCCTGCGCTCAATCTCTCTTCGCTCGTGTCACACTTGTGTCCCATCGAATTAAGAGGGTAAGGCAAATAGAGAGTGCATCTGTGTATTGCTCAACGGCCTCACAGAGTGAAGCAGCGTTGGGCTGTATTTCGTCGA